>JAOEGS010007079.1:0-26633 GCA_025447755.1 Corythornis vintsioides
AATAAATTAACAAAAGTTTTGAAAAAGTATTGTCACATACTTGAATCAAGTCTCAAGGAGGACTTTAGGGAGATGTTATATGGAATGGCCTGTCATACAGGTCTTGCACTCCCATGATACATGTCATGACCTTCAGCTCTTCTGCAGATCGTTCTGCAGAATCTTTTGTTTGGGAGCCTTCTGTGACACATGCTCTTTTTCCAGCACAAGTTATTTGGCTTGAAGCAGAAATGCCTATAGTCCCTATAGTGTGGCCTACAAGATGGCATACCACATAAACAGGACCACTGTGTGCAGTTCTGAACAATCTTACCTCGGACAAATAAATTCAAACATCCTTTCTCTCAGGATTGTTGAAGGAAAGAAGAAGAAATTAATGGATTTTGTTGCATGAAGGGTAGTGACATAAGACAGAGATGAGATGTGGTTGCTGGACATTCACTGCTTGGAGATTAAAAGAAAATCTTTACAGAAAACTACTCTGAATCACTACAAACTGAGCTAATGAAATCAATCACTTGTAAAACGGTTATTAATACACTGATTACATTACATGAGGTTGGGGTGGGGATTTGATTTAGTAAACTAAAAGGTTTTTAGTTTACTAAAAGTAAACTAAATTGGTCTCCATTCCATTGAAGAGCCAGAAAGACTTTTACATGCCCACCTGCTCCACTGAAAAACACATTACAGCACTTTGTGTCCAAAAACATACATCCTATAACCATGACCTTCTGAGACTTCAACCATGGTGAAAATAGGCCATCTCTACAGACAGAGAAGACATCATTTAAATCAGACGGGAGATCACAGAATCACAGACTGATTTGGCTGGAAGAGACCTTCAAGATCATCAAGTGCAGCCATTAACCCTGCATTTCCAGGGTCCCTAAACCATGTCCCCCAGCACCACGTCTACGTGACTCTTAAACACCACTAGGGATGGGGACTCCACCACCACCCTGGGCAGCCCATTCCAATGCCCAACCACCTTCTCTGGAAAGAAATTCCTCCTGATATCCAACCTAAATTTCCCTTGGTGCAACTTGAAGCCATTGCCCCTCGTCCTGTCATCTTTAACTAGGGAGAAGAGGTCGACCCCCACCTCCCTATAACTTCCCTTCAGGTAGTTGTAGAGAGCAATAAGGTCCCCCCTGAGCCTCCTCTTCTCCAGACTAAACAATCCCAGCTCCCTCAGCCTATCTTCATAGGAGAAACTCTCCAGACCCTTCACCAGCTTTGTTGCCCTTCTCTGAACCTGTTTCAGTATCTCAACATCCTTCCTGTAATGAGGGGACCAAAACTGGACACAGTGCTCAAGGTGAGTCCTCACGAGTACAGGGGGACAATCACCTCCCTGCTCCTGCTGCCCACACTGTTCTTGATGCATGCCAGGATGCAAGATTGGAAATGACCTTTAAGATCATCTGGTCCAATCATTAACCTAAATGACATCTAAATTTAAATTCCTTTTAAAAAAATATTTGAGTGCCTAAAATGGAATAGTTTTGAAAGAGGTATTATCAACCTAAAATAAAATAATCTTATCAGAATCAGATATTGTTAGTTTCTCACAGAAAGTGTCCTGAAACAGTTATGATCTGTACCATGGACAAAATTCTCTTCATCACTCAGTTTCTGAATGGTCTTAACATGAAGAGCATTGCATGTTGGTGCAGTTGGCTATTTGCAGAAGGAACCCTGAAACAGCAAAATGGCAGAAGAATGGGATGATGGTTATGCCTAGGATGTGGTGGACATATTGTGAGTTAATTTCTTGGTTTTATATTGCCTTTCTGTCTATGTTCTACCTGCAATATACACAATATTGTCACACCATTTAATTAGCTATTTGTTTGGCTTCATCTTCACCTGCAGAGCAATGGAAGTTACAACTGGATGTATATAAATAAGGTGACTAAGAGTTTGAAACAGGTTTCAAAAGGAAACACATGCTGCAGACAGACTTCCATAACACTACTTGAAAAGTTAAGGACAACTACTCTTGCATGCTGGCCAGTTTTCCCTCTCTTTGTAACACCCAGCACCTATTCATGATCCCATCCCTCTCGTATAAATTGTTGCACAGTCACTACACTACCAGCCTTTAATTCAAAACTCTGCAAGTACTCTGGGACTTCCAGGAGCTGCATATTACCTAGTTCTTTATGATTCTGCCTAGGGTCAGGCCTTATTTCAGCATGCAGCTAATTAAATTCTCACTGGAGGTCATGACTGGAGTATTAAATGGATATATTGAACATCTACCAACACTGAGTAATCCTACCATCTTAGACTTTCTGCCGTGCTAGTGTAATGTGTGGGCATTAGAAGAAGCAGATCCTTTACAGCCAGCTGCAATTATTGCTGCCCTCACACACAGCCATATCCTCTTGACTGCAAACAGAATCAAAGTATCATAGAAAGGCTTGAGTTGGAAGGCACCTTAAAGATCACCTAGTTCCAATCCCCCAGCCATGTGCAGGGAACCCTCCAACTCTACAGGACTCAGCTTACCCTGCAGCTTATAAAGCTTAGAACACAAAGCAAGGGAGGTGTGCAAAATGCAGAGCATTTTTTAATTCCTGGGTCATTGCTTGAATTTAACTCATAATTAATTAAGAGGATTTTTACTGTGACAAAATGATAATAAATAAACACCAAAGGACTCTTGTGAGGGTTTGAGACGCCTTATTCTGTGACCTAAAGAAACTAATTCAGCATTGAGAACAAAGGATAGACATACTTTATGGCTACATGTAGATAAGTAGTAAAAGGATTGCAGCCCTGAGTAAAACACCTTTAATGCAAGAACAAAGAATATAATTCAACTTTCAACATTTCTCAACCATCATGTCAAACCAGCCTTCTGATGACTAAGTCAATGATAAATGGGACAAATGGAAAAGATAGCTAACAGCTCACCTGTACTAGAATATTTAGTGCTATTAGAAAAGCTATTTAAGCATATTCATATCTGGGAGTCCTTCCTAGCAGTCTGTATCAGCAAGGTATGCTGGGAACATCCATAAACATCTCCCTGCCACCGTGCTACTGCCTTTGGTGTGACATCCAGCTCCCACACGTCTTTCTGTTTCCTCCCATGATAAACAAGTCTCTGTGTTTGTGTGGAAGAACTCTTAAAAGTATAATAGTTCCCTCTGGGAAATTCCATACCATATTCCTTTATCCTCTTTAAACTTTACACCCCCTTTCCAGCAGAAACAGGTGACATGCAGAAACCTTGCATTTATTTTAGATGAAAAAGCCCCAAATTATTCCATCTCTAGAATAAACCTCTGTAAAGGTCACCTTCAGCATCTTTTGCATTTCCATAAGTAGAACTTTATCATGCCATAATATATAATGTAAATATAAAAGCAAAACATGGGAAATGTCAGCCAGTTTAGCCTGCCTCACTGATGCACACAGATAGAACTCAAAGTAGCCCTCCCTCAATTCATTTAAATGTGCAAAATGCTGTGTAATGAAAACTGGTATCTCAAATGGCAAAGTGCACTCATAGGTACCTCAACCTACAAAGCTGAAGCAGACATACATGTAGTGTGGTGAATTTTTAGGAGTTACTGTCTGGATGCTGTAGTTCATCATTCTTTTAAGCACTACGGCTGGTTGTCTAAGGAGTCACATGAAGTTTTAATGTGGATTTAAACTCTGATGTTCTTCTGTCCTTTTGTCTTTCATCCATTAACTTTTTCAGACTCTAGGTTTGACAAGTCCTGAAGTCTTCCTGTGCTGTCTTTTCTTTTTCCTTATGCATCCTGTATTTTACCCGTGTAAAATGTGGGAATTTTAAAATACACAAGTGAACAACCATGGGCAAAAGTGCCCCTGTAAGTCAGGTGAGTTAAATGAATACCAATAGAGAGTGATTCCCAAAAGGAAGTATATCATAGTATGATGAGTGGATAGCTTAAACTATTGCACTTCAAGTAACTTCATCTAATTACATCAAAAGACACTGGTTACTACATTAAAGGTTTTGTTAATCTCAGCAAAGAAAGGGTGGTCTGAAATGCAGACACTAGATAATTAAAATTAGAATGCTATAGATGGCTACTAGATTGCTCATTTTATATAACGAATTGAAAGCCTAATAGGAAAACTCATAATACCAGCCCTCTTAACATTAACAATTACCATGATTAACAATGATACTCACAACTCATTTTTCATTAAAGACTATGGGCAGAGATAAGCTTGTTTATATAGACTAGCTTTTGAACCGATGAGCTATTTATCACTCAGAAAGCCATGAAAGGACAGAACAGCACCCAGCAATTAAAACTTGCAAAGTGACCTTGTGACAGTGAAAGACCCACCCTCTGCTGAAGCAACAGTAAGGCAATTGTTTTAAAATCAGTTCGAAATGGAAAGATAATTTGTTGGTTTGTTAAATCATATATCTTGGCCTGGGAGTAACTGCACTGTATTGCTGCACACAGAAGGGTTCTCAGATAGATGCAGGTTTTTCAGTGTATGCTACAAATGGGAGAAGTGATGTTTTAAGAGATATTAGATCAAAAGCCTGATGTGCAAAAGATCAATGATACTTTATATTAAAACAAAAATAAAAAAAACAGGATTTTGCATAGGTGCTTTTATAGACAAAGATCAAAGCTTATGTCATGTATGCACCTCAACTTGATATCCCAATCAATCCCCATTTTCCTGTTCTTACTTTGGGTTTCCTGTCTCAGTTCTGTAGCTCTCATCACCCCTCCCAAACGATGCTTTTGAGAAGAAGAATGTCTCTTATTTACCTGTCACCAAAAAACAATACATCCTGCTCCCAAAGTCGTGAGACTTTTCCTAGGTTGAGCCTATGGGGTCAGGATAATGCATGTAGTAAAGGAACACATCTCTCTAAAGATGAAAAAAAACAAAACAAGTCAGACATCTCAACTGTTAACTCAGATATCTAGTATTTGCCAGGTATTGCTTAAAGATCAGTCATTTCAGTCACATGATATGCTCAGAAAGAGTGCAGTATACTATTTAAAGAGACTAACAAATAGCACAGTGATTGCAAGAGATTTTTGCTGGTAATGATTCCAGTAGTTGTTGAGAAGGGAAATAAACATTTAAGAACAGCACACATCCACTCTGGTGTCACCAGTACAGTCCTAAGGAAATAAAAGGAAAAAATAGAAGAAGCTTTGAAATATGACTGCTTTGAAAGATATCATATTTATATGCTTAGTCCACCCTTAATTCAAATTCAGGAGTTACATAGATTTTTGTATTAATCAATTTCATTTACTACACAATTAAAAAGCAAAAATTAATGTGAAAGCTCTATTATACCTGATACTCCAAAACCAAACATGCCCACATATGTATATACACATAATTTAAAAAGCAATGAACTGTCTGTCCACAGGTAACATATATCTCAAGACATTATTTACTTTAGAAATAAATTAGATGCAAGAAATTTGCTTAGTGGAAGAATGAGAGGGAATCAGACTGCAGCCTTCAAGAGCAGAAAATGTGCCTTTTTTGCACCTCTCCATACTTCTGGCATAAATTGAAACAGGGTGATGTGTTTCTTAGAAGTGACCACAACTAAACATAATTATTATACAAATATTTCCCCGTGGCTGCTCCTATTGCAATGCTTTTTTCATAACTCCTTCCATCCCAGAGAACCTTGCAAATGTTGAATAAGTTTCTGAGAGGGTTACCACTGGCTGACAAGAAGAGAAATAACGTAGCATGAGTTTATGGAGCCAAGGCTACACTCAAGATGGTGGCAGACCAATCATAAGTCATGTTCTGCTGCCTGGACATCAGTCAGAATTCCTCCTTCCAAACCTCCTGCTTTTATTAACTGAAGGCAGATGGGGAATTATGTAGGTTGCAGGGGCTGAAGCATAAAATAAGTCAATAATAACCTTAGCCTTCCTCTAATACAACTGCTGGTCTAATCAAAACCACAGCCTGTCTATTGTTTATAGCTTAACATGTCCAGACCTTGTGGTGCCACATGGGTGCACTTACTTGCAGAGTATGTGAGAGTCAATCCATGCTTTTCCTGTGAAGATATGAGAATAGGTGACAAATTCCTTCCTTTCAGGGGTCTCAAGGAAATTCCCCAAAAGCTCTGTGATCAACAAATGCAAAGGAATTTGTAGACTAAAGGCTGGTTACTTGAACACAGGATTACAAAAGAGATAAGGCGGATGAAAGTCTTAGACCTGATGAATGGCTTGAAGTTTCACATGCTCCAAGACCACGATAGAAAATAGACTCTAGATTCAACCAGTAGAAAGTACCTTTTCCATAAATAGAACTTCTAATAAAAAAATATTTTCAAAGTCCATGAATGTGAAACCTCAATCTCAGTTCCAGTACATCAAAACAAATTCCAGTAAAGAAACTGGAGTTATAAACTCACACCTACAGAATCTAACAGCAAAATCTGAGTACATTTCTCTTGATGATAATGTCAGAGGAGGAGGAAGCAGAGAAGGTTTGGCTTGAGTTTGTTTCTTTGATAGAAGCTTGCAAGACTGGTTTGGTAAATCAGAGCTACAGAGAGGTTAGATGGGAATTTAATAATGATTGACACATAAATGACAGTCTCTTTAAAGGAAAGTGATACATCATCTGCACTCATATATCATGTCATACCAACAATACCAGATCCATTTTAGATATACATATCTAGTAAATAACATCAGAAATCATTATTTACATCCACTTTTCTTGAAAGTAAGTTTTAAAAAAGAACTCTTGCTGATACAAGTCTATATCCCACTGTTTAAAAAGTTCAGACAGCTTTTAGGACCCACATAACTGAATCACAGAATAACTACTTGGAAAGGGATCTTTGAGGGTCACCTGATCCAACTCCTTGCTCAAAGCAGGACTGGCTTTGAAGTTTGAGTGAGTTGTTCAGGACTCTGTCCAGGAAAGTTTTGAATATCTCCAAGGATGGACATGCTACATACTTTCTGAGAAACCTGTAACAGTTTTTGACCACCATCACTGTGAACCTTACATCTAATTGAAATTTTCTTTGCTGTGTTGCCTTTCATCCTTCCTCAAAGAAGACTCTGCCTCTATCTTCTCTAAAACTCTCATGAAGAGCTGAAATCAGCAAAAATATCTTTGTTCATCCCTCTTTTCCCCCAGCTGAACAAGTCCAGCTTCCTTACCCTATTCTATGGCACATACTTGGGCTTGGTGGGTGTGTTCAGCTGTTTCAAGAATCGCCAATCTTAAGATTCAGACCAAGTTAAGTTTTAAACAGCAATACATAAGTAAGACACATGTCACTGTGGAGATTCAGCAGTCCAGTCTCTGCTCTGAGTACTGCTTATGAATATTAAACTAAACAGTTTTGATATAACATGGACAGTCTGTCTATCTGGTAGGACCCAAAGTACCCTACTCTTCAGCCCACCTCTCACCTGGAGTGAATGCCCGAGTTGCCACTATGCAAAATGAAGCGAGTGGTATCTACTCCAGATCTGAGTAAACACTGCTCCCCCTGCTCCTTTTCTTGGGGATAAAAGTATAGTTTTAGGAGAAGGTCAATTGCAGATTAGATTTAGAAAAGAGAATAAGAGGGCCCAAACACTCATGTGTTCAAGATTAACACTCACCTTCAAGCTCTGTGCTTTCTGCCTTCTACCATAGGCTGCAAGCTCTCTATGGATCTGTTCTGGTGGCAGTCAGACTCTACACACTATACATGGGTTGCAGAAGCTTTAGTTGAGTCACCAGGGTCTATTACAATAGTGAGGCATGGAAACAGTCCTTTCTCATTCTCACACTTTACAGGACCTACCCTAGGTCACCAAGTAGATGGTAGCAGGGGAAAGCACTAAACACAGTTTTCACCTGTTCCAGTGTAACCCACTAAGTACAAAAGAAAGATCAAACAGGAAAGTTAAGGACATACAAGTGGACTGGCACCTGTTGAAGCTTGTAAGTCCAAAGAAATATTGTTTTTGCACTTCTGCAGTTATTTTCCTAAGACAGCTTGTTCTGAAATGTGAAATGGTAATTAAAAAAAAAAAAAGTTAAAAAAGTAAGGTTTACAGTCTTTGTTCAGAGGGAAATTAAAAGGAAAGTGGGCAAAGAGAGAAAGTGTAGATCAAGAGAACACCCATAAAAACAACAGCTATGATCTGGAAACTGTATATACACAGATACTTGCATATGCAGCAAATACACATATATATCTGAGTGATATCTAATGGATAGGAAGCTGAGACAATGCATAAAAAGATACACACTTTAAGCTTGTACACCTCAAGCTTCTTGGGTTCATCTTCCTGTATCTCCTTATTTGTGATTTATTTCTGAAGACTAAATTAAGTTTTTAAGTAAACAGTTGCAGTGTAACAAGCTAATTTGGGAACTATGTAACTCATTTCTCACTCCTATAGATAAAGAAAATATTCAATTAGTATTCTGTCCATGTTAATTTTTAATTTAAAGCCTTTAACCAAAGTACAATGGACTTTTGACATACAAATATTAAAAATTAAATTTCCTGAGTTCATTATCTGATAATTAGAACTAAATAACATCTTAACTGAGAGACAAACCCCACGCAAAGCAAGTCAGTTCCATTTAAGATTCCATTAGAAAAGTGTTTGAGCTAGTATGTAATGGACCATAAAATTTAATTTGGAAATGATATTACCAAAAATGATGGAATGATACCAGTCACAAAAGGACATGTAGGCAGCCCTCATCTTTTCATTTGGCATGATGTTCTTCTATTGATTGTATAGAATTAGAAAGGAATTACTTAATATTGCACAGAATAACATATGTAGGGTTTTTTTCCTTTTCTCCAGTGCCTCAGTATTTAAAAGTCAGAATTGACCAGTGTAGCTCCATGTAATTACAAAGATTTCCTTATCTTAGCCTATTTGCTGAAGTCATCCTAAAGAAAGGGTCCCCTAATCCATTGGCTGTCTCATATCTCATTTACATTGGTGGTAATCCCTGTCCTATCTCAGCATTTAGGTAATGACTTTGGGATTAAATTGCACTTCTTGCAATTCTTTACTTTCAAATCTCTACAACATATCAGCGAGGCCCAGCTGAATAGGGCTGTCAGAGGACTGGTAATGCAGCCGTGTAGGTAAGGCCTCCGACTTAAAGTGAAATTAACTTTCTTCATAATAGGGTTTGAAGAAAAGAAAACCTCTGCTCCATATTGCAAAGTATTTTAGGCTGTTATAAAAAGATGCTAGGATTAAGTTATAGTAAGATTTCTAAACCTGTGTATTTAGCCACTTTCGCTGCATTTATAGCTAAGGTGGTTTCAGTAAATCATTTCCAGATAGTTATCAGTCTAAAAGACCTGCAAATGTGAGATGTGTCTTAAATTTTGCTCTGTGAAAAACTCTGTAGAGTACTGCTCTGAACTACTAGAATCATATAATTAAATTTCTTATAATTTATCACATTCAATGAGAAAAATCTGCTGGTTTTCATGACCTCATAATAAAAATTAAAACCAACTAATTGGAAAATTAACATCTTAGGCCAAAATTCAAACAGGTATTTAACTATATTTCTAATGTTAAATATGTGAATAATTTTACTGAAGCCAAGAAGCAGCGAAATGTAATAAAAATTAGGTATATGTTGAATATTGTTTGCTTTAAATCTTGTAAAATTTGGGCTTCAACAAGAAATTTGTCTTAACAGAGGCATGTTTTAATATGTTGCAAAAAAAATCACAGTTGTGTAAAATACATGTATATATTGGTGAGAGAAAACAAAATTATATATATCATTACATCTATGCTATGAATATAGGTAGTATCATATATAGATGCTGTTGGATAAAGCTCCATTATGGAAAGGTGGTTTTATTGTTAATAATATTTCTAAATCCTTAGGTATCTTTGCTTTTCAAACATTTTTAATTCACATTTCATCTTTAAAACTTCAGCTGTTTCCAAGATTAAAAGAATACTTATTATGCCAGATTGAGAGAATCCTTTCAGCTAGTTCACTGAGGTACTGTAAGGTACCAGATATCAAATAAGAGACCCGATGCTTAGCAGATGGATCATGATGTAATATAGGATATGCCTTTTGCCATCACTGTGAAAAGGAGTCCAAGGTAGCCAAATATAAATCACCCAAGGAATCTAACTCATAAACGAACTTCATCTTGGCAGCTGCCTTCTGCAAAGAATCCATCTGCACTGAGGTCAGGAGCATCATCCATATCCTCTATATCCTCATATCCCTACCCTCTGCTACTGAAACCACCATCTGAAATGACCATATTCAGTAGTTCACAGAATGCACCTCACCTGACCAGAGGTGTTGGTCTTTCATGTATATATCCTAGGGGAGAAATCTTTTACAATGTGTGTGTATTGACTTTTTCCACAAGAGCCAAGCCTTCTTCCATCCCACCAGATCATACTCCACATAGAATAATAGATTAAGAAATTTTAAAGAGAAAAAAAAAAAGAGAACTGGTCAAGGCTATTAAGCCCAAAGATACCATCTCTGGCACATTGAGCCCCGGTCAGCCCATCGGACAGTAGCAGTATTTCCTAATGAGACAGTACAATGTCTTTTCCCTCTTTTATCCACTTCCTTAGACATTTATCACTGACAGGGATGGGACATTAGTCTCATGGACTTTTGGTATGACTCACTCTAGTCATATATATAACCATCCCTGTTTTTCCCTGAGTATGATACACACATTTCATAGACACTGAGACTGAAAAAGAACATAAAATTTACATCAGATCAAGTCCCCGTTTCAAATATTGCTGCTATGGAAGCTAACAATCAGATGAGTTTTGCTTCTGACATTTACAATGAATTTGGCTGGCATCTCATCAAATCAAGATCAGCTGACCTCCTATTCAATAGGACTGTGTTCAGAAGTTTAGAAGTTATTAGGCGAACTTGTAATGTTTGGTCTGAGTTTAAAACAGGTATTCTATACTCAGCTCTAATCTTTTTTATACCTATTTCAGGTCTCCCCATCAAATGTGTGGAAAGTACAAGCAGTTCTGTTTTCAACACAAGCATTATGTTTGATGATTTGAGAGGGAGGGGAAGTTTGCTAGAAAAGGCAAGAAAACTTCCATACAGGCTCTTTCATTCTCATTAATTAGCCACTTGGAGATGAAAATAGTTTTACAAGGTGAAAGTGAATCTAACCCAAGAAATACCATTTCAACCCATCACTTTAGAAAAGAAGGCTCCAGGGTAACCTTAGAATCATAGAATCATTCAGTGATTGTGACCTTATAGTGACCTTCCAGTATTTTGAAGAGAGCCTGTGAGGAAGCTGGGGAGGGACTTTTCACAAGAGCTTGTAGTGACAGGACAAGGACTAATGGCTTCAAACTGGAAGAGGGGAGATTTAGATTAGAAATAAGGAAGTTCTTCACTATGAGGGTGGTGAGACACCTGGTGCAAGTTGCCCAGAGAAGTTGTGGATGCTCCATTCCTGGATGTATTCAAGACCAAGCTGGATAGGGCTTTGTGCACCCTTGTCTAGTGGGAGGTGTCCTTGCCCATGGTAGGGGTTTTGGAACTAGATGATCTTTAAAGTCCCTTCTAACCCAAATTGTTCTACGATTGTGTGATTCTGTAAGTACTGACGTTCCATCAGGACAAAGAAGAAAGGCAAGACAAGGAATTTAATAGAAAGGCCTATTAAATTATAATTAAACTCATCCTTGTTCATACTCAGCATTTTTACAGTAGACTGTAATCCATTTGTTAAGAGGATTCTGAAATAAGTAACAGCCACAGACTGAATGCTTTATACAGGGCTAAGTAGCCCTCATTCCCCAGACTCCCAAACACAGCAACATAGCATCTCAACCCCACATAGTTACTGTAAGAAGCTAGGGGATGGCATAAGCAACAGAGAGAAGATCATGTCTTCTCCATCTGCCCCCTTCAATGGCATTCTTTATTTGGAAAAGGGAGAAGGTTAGTATTCCCATCCCCATTCAGATCAGGACTACATGCAGCAGAAGAAAGTAGTGGTTCACTTTGAAGGGAAGCTGCATACTCCAGTGGTTACCAGAACCTGGAATGGTAGGTCAGGAGCTGGGCAAGCTGCCGAGTACAGATTTGTCAGGCCATCTATGGTATGAAAGATCATTAACACTGAATTAACTTCGTGCTTCCTGAACCTCAAAGATACATGAACATTAATCTCCCATATTTAGAATTAAAATATTTGAAGATTTGATATTTAAGTGCTTTTGTTGCTTCAAAATTGTGCTAGCAATGTTAGCACATTGCTTACTTGGCATAAAGATCATCTTTCCACTGTGGAACAAAGATAGTATAAAGCTTACCTGACCAGCTGTTGTTTCAAATTCTCATATATTTACAAGAATGGTGAATATTTGCAAGTGATGTACAAATTATTTTTACAAATAATATTTGAAAGCGTATTCTCAAAGACACATCTAAGACAACACACAAAATCAAGTATCATTTCTTCTACGAACCCTATAGATAACAGAAAACATTCAGCCCATAGTGGCTCAAGTGTGTTACACTATGAGTGTTTAGCCCATTTCACATGTTTCCTTGCAGCCTTTTTCATACACTTGGCTCTGTGGTTCAGCTCAGTTGTATCCAATGATGAGTGATAATTGGAAGCCCTCCTCCTGCCATTCTCCAGAATGATACGAAAATTAATTCTTGTACACTGTGCATTGCATACACCAAGGAAAGTTGACCCTATCAATTTACATACACTATAGGGGCCTGCTATCACACTGCAGCCAGCAAACAGCTTCTCTTATCTAGGAAAGACCCTCATTTGTTATTTCATGCTGAATACACCCACTCCCATTATTTCTGTAATTCTTTGCAATAATAGACCTTACCCTAATGAAACCCACATTATGAGAAGGTTATAGTCCTGACCCAAAGACGATTAGCTCTGTGCTCTGTTATTGCTACATATGTAATTGTATAATTGATTTTAAAATTTACTTTTGTGTCCCCAAACTATGAAGAAAGCAACCCATTAAGCGGGAGAAATATAATTAATATATCTATTAAAGTGGGGCTGGATATTATTGCAATTTTAAGACTATGCAGTAAATGCACACATAAAACATACAAAAGTTGAGATGCTCAGATTCACATCCTGCTTAACTTATGCAATGGATGTATGGTTTCAATACATAGCTCTATAAGCTGTATTGTGTAGGTAAGGCTCTGATTTTATACACAGGTCTGTGAAGTGTGTGGAGTGTTCTGCAGTCCCGAGCCTTTGTTAGTCTATGCTAATAAAGCTATGAAAATCTTTGTTTCCACATTATCTACTTCTATATATGTTCTTGACTATGTATCTAACACAATGTGAATAGTATTCCCCTCAGTCACTAAAAACATGCTAGGTAATTGGCAACTCACGTTTTGCTAATTAAATCTAAATAAACTAAAACATACAATTAGCACCATTTATTTTTTAACTCAAAAGTATTTTTTCCTTGTTTGCACCCAGTCCTTTTTGTCTAATCAACTGACAGCTTCCCATCATCTAAAGCAATCTGAGGCACACAGACCCCTACTTTCTCTTAGGTATTCAGAACGGGATAAATTCTCTCTTCAGACCAAGCATTGCATTGCACAAAGACTCTGCACAAGTGGAAGTGCAAGCCCACCATGAAATGTGGGCTTTCATGCAACATTTCTGTCAGAACTTACACAGTGCAGTGCAGCCTAGACTAGACTGAGACCTCCTCAAACCAGGGCAGGTTTTTCACTAGAAGCAACTGAAAAGAGGGACCTGGCAGCAGAGAAGTGGGAGACAAAAGCCCTGCAAGTGAAGCCTTCCAGAGGCCACTTCAGTATCACTCCCCAGCAAACTATGCCAGGGAGAGTCAGCTGAAAAGGGTTCGGGGATGGAAATGGTGGCAGCTGGTCTAGATGCATTTTAGAACTCCATTGGTACCACAAATGTCATTTTGGTGCCTTCCATCAGAGGTTCCTGCATTCCTACTGTAGCAGCAGCCTACGCCTCACGTCTGAGATGCTGCAGCAGAACAGCCAGAGCCCTCAGCAGCAGGGGTTTGCTTTCTGTAGCCAAAACACAGGCATCTAGCGTTATCTCACAATTTCCACATCTCCTCCAGGCACTGCTCTGGATGGCAGCAGGTGTTTTGTGGATCTGGCACCATAGCTGGCTTTCCACATGTGGCTTTCCTGAGTATGCCTCCAAAAGCATCTGTACCTGGGGGTATCTGTGTCATGTACCAAGCAACTTTGTGACAAGAGCAGCAAGCTTCTGCCAAGGAGGTTATTGACTCTGAGGATTACATTTATCTCATCATAGGTTAGTGTCAGCTGTGGGAGCTGAGTCTACACTGCTAAGTCTGCTCTGGAAACTGAGACATTCCCAAAAAGCTCCCTGTCTATACCTACAAAAGAAAATTGTCACCTCCTAAATCAAAGGGCTTGCTGTCTGTAACTACCTCATCTTTAGACAAGTTCATATTCCCACTCAGAATGAGTCATTATCAGAGAACCATTTTACATGGACATGCCTCTATTGAATTGGATTTGTGAGATAAGTTAAGGAAAAGGCAGTTGTGTAATTTACACACAAAGTGGTTGGAATTGATCTAAAACAAACCTTTAACTTTCATACTGGTTTAAATGGGGAAAGGACCATTGGATAATTACATCATTTAACACATTGATTGTCTAAAAGTCAATTCTAATGATTTCAGAAATAGGGGGCATTGTGCTTTCCTCATTTTTAAGGAAAGATTTTTGCTCAATGCAGAGAAGTAAATGGAGAAATTTTTAAGAGAGACAATATAGAAGAGCTCAAGAAAACAAAAGTTTCATTATGCCAAACAAGGCTTATTTCACAAAAGAAAAAAAAAAAAATCAATGGGAGACAATTAAACCGGGTGCATTTCCCCTTACAGTACAACAAAGTAAAAGAAACTTGAATGATCTGTGTGTATTCAGAATACATAATTAAAGAGGTGGTTTGCATCATTAGTCTGACCACATCTATGTTTACTCTGAAGTTATGCATCCTCTTATATTTGATTGTTGTGACTTGGTCAAGAATTAAAAGGTGCCACTCTCAAAGCCCAAAGATCTAATTTTCACTTTGTTTTCTAGTTACTTATACAGTAGTGTATCCCTCTATCAATCAGAATACAAAGTGTACTAATGTGTCACAAGGACATTGATGATCATAATCTGCACTTATGTCAGACTTCAGACCATAGAAAGGCAAACTCTTCCCTTCACTTGTAGGTCTCATCAAGGGGGATTCTTTGCATACACAATGGAAAACTGAATTTTACCCCAGATCTCAAGACACTTAGAACCCATCATCATAAAAGTTGCATTCATTTAACTGAAGGAAGGTTCTTAAATCAATTTAATCACACCACTGCAAATCCACATGGACAATCTTAAATCAATTTGAACCTGGTTTATTTCAGTTTGGCTTAATTCAGAAAGAAATCAATTTAAGCTGAAGTAATATATGCAAGGTTTACATTTATGCAACACAGAGCACAAAGGCATTCACAGTAGTTTAGGCAAATCAACTTGGAAAGTAACTTCAGGTTTTGCCTACATTTAGAGTGCTTCACCACTGGCAGCTCTGAACTTCTAGGGTAGTTTTAAGGATGACAGAGAAATTTTGTTTCTTAATTGTACAGTAATTTCATTCCCATTAACATATAACTGTAAAGCTTACATTCAGTATTTATTGTGTGATAGTTTCCATTGGCTTGGGTTGGTCTGCCTGGGCTGTATACCTTGCACTCTGATGGGCACAGCTACAAGCTCACAAAAGCCTCCTTGGTACATTTGGCCTTAAATAAACTTGGGTGACAATGTAACACTGAAAATACATCAGCCTTTAGTTCCTCTGTAAGGTGCCTAGGAACTGTCCCAGAACTCTGGATATGAAACTGAAGGTGAGGGACATCGTAACATGATGTAAAGCGGCTCTTTCTGAGGCAACAAAAGGTTCATAAAAAAAATAATTTTTGAAGAAATTCATAACCTGACAAATGCTACTGGATTTGGAGTTCAGAAACACTGTGTTGTTGGAATGTCTTTTGAGGAGTGAGATGTTTGGGTTTCCCTTGGCTGGATCTCAGCTAAGTGATTACAGCCACTTTACACAAAGGGGTAAATCAGCACTGCAGATTTCCAGCCTGCAGTAATATAGAGGTTGCTTCTAAGTGTAAATAGAAACATAGATCTTGGTCTGGTTTTCTATCAGAATGCAAGATTATTTTTTTTTTGTAGCATAAATATGTGCCAGTTCATTAGGGGAAAAATGACTCCCTGTAAGCTATCCCCTGTGTTTAACTGTTCATACTCATATAAGATGTCATCTATCCCCACACTGAGATCATAGATTCACAGAATAATAGAATGCTTTTGGTGGGAAGTTCATCTAGTCCAAACCACCTGCAATGAGCAGGGACATCTTCAACCAGACCAGGTTGCTCAGAACCTTGTCCACCCTGACCTTAAATGTTTCCAGGGGTGGAGCATCTACTACCTCTCTGGGCAACCTGTGTCAGTGTTTCACCACCTTCACTGTAAAAAAATATTAGTCTAAATGTGCCTTTTTTAGATGAAAACCATCATCCCTTGTTCTGTTGTAACAGACCCTGATAAAAAGACTGTCCCCATCTTTTATCTAGGTACCCTTTAGATACTGAAAGGCAGACATGATGTGTCCCTGGAGCCTTCTCTAGGCTAAATAACCTGAGATAAGTGTCTGCAGGTAGTAGGAAGAGATTCTTTGAACCAAGGAATGTTTTATGAGAATACAGTTAGTCATTCTTCAGGTACTGGAAATTTTAAAAGGAAAAAAAACCCCACACATTTGCTTTCAAAACTTGTGTCTCACATATTCAAAGCTTTCTTCTGGAAGGAATTAAGATCCTATAAAAATCCAGTTTTATTGGTAGTAAAGTGACTAAAATTGCAAGGAAGACCGTGATGACAGTGTAGAAAAGAGTGAAGGTCTGTCAGAATCCTAAGGATCCTGCATAAGCAGCATATAAATCCTCCTTTTGTGATATTGTTTGCAATAGACCAGGGTGCTACTGGCTCATGCCACTGAAAAAGCTTTCCTTTATTGTAAGTTCAGTGCCATTTTCAATGGAACACATCAGTGGGAGCATCCTTACCCATGAAGTGGCTGAAGGAGGGGCAGTGACATACTTTGTAGTCAGCAGTTGTAGCAAGGGTCATAGGCTTCACTCAAAGGCACCAAATATTCCCTACTCGTCAGAAAACATCACTCAAACTGGACAGAACATACAACAGAGGAATATTTTTCGAGCTGGAGCTCAAGTTCTCATGTAAAGATGTTGAGAAAAGCATGGCAGAGTTTCCTATCCTAATATGTAGATGTTCTAGAAAAAAAACAAACAAACAAAACAAACAACAAAACAAACAAAAAATCCCACCCCAAATCAACAATAAAAAACACAACCCCATTCCACAATAGTAACATAAGCTTAAGACCTGCAAGACATCCCAACAGCAGGATTTTGGTACTGGTGTCCCTTGGTTTTGCTGAGTGACTTCAAAACCTTTTCCAGGGGCTTGAGCAGCAGCAAATTTCAGTGTTTTAAGGACTCTACAACTGCTAATTAGCTGCCCAGTGCTGACCTTCAGTGTGTTCTTACATCAACCATCTGCTGACAATGCACCCACCTGAAATTCACCCTGTTTTATAAAACAAACAGAAGACTTTCCCCCACATTCTCCTTAGCTATTTCCACTCCCACCTGGAGAACCAGGCAGCACTGCAGCAGGGAAGTTTGCACTGATGCTCCAACCATCCTCTCCATTAATAGCAAAGTGTCAGTAGGAAACATGTTTACAGAAGTGACAGCATTATCTGGGTAATGACAGATTCTGCTTTGTGGATATGGCCAATGAAACAAGCAAACAGGAGAGAAAAGGAGTAAGCTGTAAGCAGTGCAGGGCAAGTAGCAAATGCTACAGAAAAGGTATTATCCTTTTTGTCCCAAAAAAACAAATGGAGACTGCAGAAATTCTACATTCTTCATCTTATCAATGTGGAAAAATACAGACAGCCACAGCTATTACACATAGTATTATATGAAGGCAAGAAGACATATATTCATTCTGAAATTTATCAGATAACTTCAGTAAATCGCATGTCAAAATAGTTTTAAAAAGTGAGGGTTTGGGGGACTGTTTCTTTTGCTTATGTTAAGCTGAATAAAACAAAATATATGAAATAAACTCAGATGCTTAATCATGGAGACAAAGCTGAGGAAGATTACTCTGCTTAAAAAATATTGTTGCAACTTGCAAATGCATTTTTAGAAGTGATTTTATTACCAAGTCTCCTATCAGGAAATATCATGAAAATTATGGCAAAGCATGAACATTATTCAGCAACCAACGTGGTTATAGAGAGTTTGGAAAGCCAAGCAATTTAGCGAAAACTGAATTGTCATAACACCAAAAAGCTGTGATGAAACCATTCTTCTACCATTGCTTGGCCATCAATCACTTATAACAGCAACTATGTGGTGGGAGGACATGTACTGCTTCAGACCATGACAAAACCTTATATTTGAGACCCTTAACATGAGAGCCTTAACTTTGCTCATTTAGGACATGTTAATTGTGCTGGTTTTATAGTCTCAAAGTATCTTCTTTTCCTGTAGAGGAATATGGATAATCACACCTGGCCAGCCATGGGTGAATAAGTCTCTGCTCTTTGAGTGCAGGGACCATTTTCATGCCTGAAATACTGGCTTGCAAGCTTACCTCTTAGCAAAGAACAGTAATAACAGAAGGAAATACTTGGGAGAGAAAAAGAACAAAAATGTAAACAATATCACTCCAGTTCAAACCTCATGAATAGTTTGGCACAAAATCTATTTACGTGAAAGGTCAAACTTGCCTTGTTCTCTTTGGAGTCTTCAGTAAAGGCTCCATGAAATCCCCTCAGCACATGGTTGATCATGTCCTAGTAACCAGATCTACAAAATGTACTAAGTACCCATGATCTAAAATACAGGCCACCAGAAAA
This sequence comes from Corythornis vintsioides, assembly GCA_025447755.1. NCBI lineage: Eukaryota > Metazoa > Chordata > Aves > Coraciiformes > Alcedinidae > Corythornis > Corythornis vintsioides. Next base: position 19,082 of record JAOEGS010007079.1, read on the forward strand.
TAAAGTTAGGCATCCAATATGGGGCTTTTGGGGAAATTACAATATCGTGGAAAATCTGCAAAAAACAGGATAGACAAAGTTCAAATCCATCAGGAGATGCAGAAAACAACAAAACAATCTAATGAGATTGCAACAGACAAAAAAAAAATAATCAGAGGAAGGACAGATGGACTTTTGAAAACTATGTTAAGAACAATTACATTCTACGTTCTATAATCTGGCAACCGAAACCTCTTTTGGTCTAGAATTTAATCCACTCATTGGAAAACAACCACAGAAACAAACAAACAAAAAGGAAAACAAAGCAAAACAAACTACACAAACAAAACAAACAAATGAAAATAAATTTAATTCCTGAAAATCAAAAATCTAGAAGTAGTGCAGGACGCAAGTCCCAGCATTCCTTAGCTGCAGCTCTCTTCAGGCTACATGCCATGACCTTGCAGTCTGTGCTCATCCTGCCATCACACTGAGAAAGAGTGTAACTAAGAACTAAACATGACAAACAAGCTGCCTCCTTCTGGTTTGAACTGGAACGTATTTTTTCCCAAAAAAATGGTTATGCTTCAAATGTAGGTTCCCTGTAATTGGAACATCAGTGTGACAACCTGAAACAAAATGGTATCTGTGTCTGCCTCACAAGAGAAAGAGTTTTAGGCAGATGTTCTGAATAATGTATCTCCAGTTTGTTTTTGAAGGCAATCTGAATACCCATATGCATCCTCTGAGCAAGCTCTCACAAGAGTGGCTGGTGGTGTACTTGCAAAATTAAACAGGCTCTTGATAAGGAAGAGCAGCAAAGACTGCTTGGTTTTAAGCTCTATTATTTGTTGCTGGGTGGGCTGAAGGAACTCATTCATTTCTTTATGCCCAAAACACCTTTCCAAAAAATGCAGTTCAGTGTTAGGTGTTCTCATGCACTTTATACAGTTAATTCCATTTTTGCAAATTATACCCTACAATCTTAGAAATGCAAAATATTTTACAAAGGTTACAAAAAAAATAAAAGTCCATCCCACAACACAAAGAATATTTGAAGTATTCTTTCTATTGAGCTTAGAAACACCTTTGCTAGTTCTCTCTGGTGGACACCCTAAACACAGCAAACCTAGTAATTAGCACCACCAATTACTCAAGCTGATGAACAGTTGTCTACCTGAGCAGTCACAGCAGGTTAAGGAGAGCAATCTTACTGTTCCTCCAGGTACGTACATGTCCCTCAGTACTCAAAGGTACCACCTCACCCAGCCCTGCATGTTGCTTGCTGCTGTTTGATATATACTAGTGTACAATAGTAGTAATATTTATCACAAAGGGATTTGATGAGAGTCTGTTTGAATGGCTACAAAGACAGTTCCACTCAAACTCAGAGTAACTGTAAAAAGAGAACCAAGAAAAAACATTTAATAATTTTTAGTTGTTACTTTTTGGCAACTATATGCTGGTTATTTTTGTTCTCCAGCTCTTGGAAAGCAATTGTGCAGTTCAGGGGTGAATCCCCCCCACCCTCTCCTTCCCCTCGGGGCTTGCATATGCTTGACACTACTTGGAAAACTGACTAACAGGGTGTTCACTTTTACCAGGCCATTAATTGATAACACTTAATTAATCTGCCGTGTGAGAGATCAAATGAAGATTGTGTCCCACAACCAGCAACATATATTGACTTTGTTATTCCAATTATGTGTCTGACCAGAACAGCCCTTTGGTATAAGATTTAACCTCTGAATCACCCTCAGCACAGAACTAGATCAGCTGCTAGGGATCTGACCTGAAAAAGACCTTGACACTGCCAGAGCTCTATATGTGCTCGAAAATGTTCCACCTTGTGCTTGTCATAGCCAGTGTTCGTGTTGTCATTTGCAATTACATTTGTGTGTTGGACACGATTCTCTGATAAGAAGACAATAATTAGTGGGAAGCTCCGATTACGATTCACTGTTTCACTTTGGCACACATTTTTGTTTATTTGGTTTCGTGGTGTGGGGTTTATTTATTTATTTATTCTTCCTTGAAAGAACGCCCAGAAAAGAGCAATTAGTTTCCGCAGCAATTGGGTAAGTGTAGCAGACAAAGAGAGCAAATTGCCTTTAGCAGACAATTTATAAATCAGCTGTGGATTTCCAACTCAGTTTTTATTTTTGTTTCCCTGAGTTATCTTCCACTAAATTGATGGCTAACATCATCAGAGGCAGTTTTGGTGTAATTTGCTGTAAGAAAACGTAATTAAAAATATATTCATCAGATTTCCTCTGGCTTTCTTCAAGGATAGTGAATAGCAGCAGCATAACAAGGAGTAACAATTGACCTTCTCTGTGTTCTAATTTTGCTACCTTAAATCTAAGTTCTTTTCCCATAGAAGTTAGTATAAAATCTAGAGAATACATGCCCAGAACTGCGTAGCAAATCTTAGTTAACATCCACCTGCCATGAACATCACATACTATTTTGTCAGACATGGATCTGACCAGGATATGGATGCCTATTTTATGGTGCAATTTTCTTTAATGCACCCTTTCTTCAATAACACACTTTCCAACTAGAGGTAGAGGATAGCGTACAAATGTGACAATGAAAAGCACAGTGATTAATTCTTCAGAAAACAAGTCAAAATACAGTAACATTTACTTTAAAAGGATATATTATTTTAAGACAACCTTGTAATTAGAGCATAGAACTTAGCAATATTACATGCTGTCATAGGAAGGAAAAAAGAAAAAAAAAAGTAGACTGGCAGCTCAGAGATACCTATGAATAACAAAAAAACAGGGAAAATGAAACCATTTCAGGTCCTCCACCTTGTCTATTATTACAATCTAGTCTGAATTAAAACTGTTCTTGGTTCTGACTTCACTGATATAAAACCACAGAGGTTGCCCCAAACTTGGGCAACTCACAAAAAATTAATATACAATTCAAAGTTTACAGTTGTTTTAAGAAGACAGAGCATCAATTTGTTGTATTAACAAATAAAAATATGGTGCACCTAAAAGCTACACTGTTATTGAAATAATCAAAATTTATTTTTAATAGACACAAGGAAGAGTAACTGGCCTGATAGTTTAGCATATGAAGCTCTTACCCCTAGGTCAGTGAATTTTAAACAGGGTTGGCGAACAGAGTTCAATATAATACTAATTTCTTTGCCACACCCCATAAAACAAACAATTGTCAAACTGTTCAATTGTCCTGATTAAATCCCATCATGTTCTAGCAATGAAAAGCAGCCAAATGCACAAGCTAACTATAACTCACGTGTATTGCAGTGGTCCCTGAAAGATTTTGTTTTCAAAGTATTTATCAAGACACAGAGTTTTCTTCCTCTTTCCACTGAACGTGCAGTGGGGTCTCTAACTTCTACCTGACCTGTCAAGTAGCAGGGTTGTGTAGAGGAAATGCCTATGGAAGGTACCACTCAAAGACTATGGTCTATGCACTATGGTATGCAAAAGTGCTCTAAGTCAATTGCAGCATGAACCCCTCAAAAAAGCACTCTAAATGTCGGGGTGAATCTTGAACCCACAGGCTTTTGGCTGAGATGCAGAAATACTATCAAATGAACCAAAGGTAAATGAGAAACATCCAAAGATAAATTAATATATGCCAAGGCTTATGTGTGCTATCAAGCAATAAATACACTAGGAGTAGGAAGTGCAAAAAGTAATTAAGGTTAAGAAAGAGGCATATGCAAGCTATAAAACATTAAGTAGAGAGGAGGACTAGAAAGATTGCAGAAGGAAGTTAAGAGAGTGTAAAGAAAAAAATTAATACAGGAGGCAGAGAAAGAGACGTAAGGGAGATTGCATGAGAGGTTAAGATAAATAAGAAGATAATTTTCATTTGTATAAGGTTCAGGAGTTAGGTGTTGGAGAAGTGTCTATAAGAGACAGCAGAAAAGTTCTATTCTAAAAAGCAGACATGTTGCTAAAGAAGATCAAAATCAAGTATTCCAACTCCAAATTCAGACTCTCCCCATGGATTCTTGGGGTAATAACATACACATCTTAGATAATATTGTGCAGCTTTCACAAGGGGCTGAAAATTGACAAACCCACACATACAATATGATACACAGACTGTCCTTTTTTGAGGACAAATTAATAAATTGAATTTGATATAAAACCAGAACAACATTAGAAGAGTGTCTTGAAATGTTTGGTAGGATGTCAAAACAGTGTAAACAGCCTGTGCAAGCAGGTCAGATGTAGCAAAAATAATTTCAAAAACCCTGGAAACGTATTTAATACTGTCCAGCCAGGGTACAGGCACGTCAGTGACAATGACATTTTAAGTGCCAGAGGGAGCATCAGCTTTTTTTCACTTAGAAGATTAGGTGAAAACATAAAATGGTCAGAATATCATGGGTGGCTGTTTAAGGACCTTGTATATTCTGTTCTTCTTGAATATGTTGTTATTAACTAGTTGGGAAGTCACTGACCCTATCATGTAAGAACTGGTATCCCTAAGCAAAAGGCTGTGCAAGCACACATAAAGCTATTTTCACCTACAAAACCTATATTCAAACAATCTGTGGAGAAAAATTCCTAGGCAGAACAGCAAAAGCTCTTCTTTCTGGCAGTAATGGGAAGGGGGAATTTTTAAATACAATTTTTCTGTAATATATTTCTTTTTCTGCCTTGAGTATTCTGATTTTTAATATTTGCTTTTATTTTTTTTTTCACTGTTTCTATTAAACAATGTTAAAATGTTTCATTAACTGAAATTTGAAAAATATAGCTAACAGGGCACATATTGGTACATGGACAATGGTGGAGATGGCAGCACTACTGGTTTGGCTGGGGTCCAGTCAGTGAAGCACAGAGAAAGGTTGGCTGAGGCTGCAACTGCCTTCCTCCTCATTATGTCTGACCACTTAAAAAAAAAAAACCAAACTGACTGTATATTCTAATACAGCCTGGTCACCTTTGGCACTGGACTGAGGAAATGAGACTTCACTGAGACAGAGGACTCTCACAAAAAAAAGTGTGAAAAATTGAAATGACAAGGTTGTGTTGATAGCTTGTTGAATGAATGAAGGGGATGAATTGAAATTTACATTTATATAGCACCGCTCATCTACAGTGTATCACTCAGGACTAAGGAGTTTGTGGCAGACTTTGCCAGCACAGCTGCACTGGGGTGAGAAGTAGAATAGGAACTAACATCATTTCCCAGAAACAGATCCTACAAACCAGGGAAGAAAGGTAAAAAACCTGTGTAAAGCTTAAAAAGGGTGGACAGGAGGGAATAAAAAGTAGAGCAATTAATTCATGAAACACTAGGAAGTGAAGAAGGTACTGAGTAATATTATGAAGTTTAAATCATTCTTTCAGGAATGAAACAAAGAATACAAAAAATAATCTAATCTTTTTTTCTGTTCCAGTCCAGGAACAAGAATCTCACTATTCTTCAGTTTCTAACAGTGAAAATCTACAGATATGGGGATTCAATATCTCTGCTGTTGTATCATTGCCTGTCCAGAAAGTTAGAAAGTTGTTTCTGAAGCACAACTTTCTAGATTTTCTAAAATTAAGTCTATTACATCCTAATCAGTTTCAACTGAGAAAAACTGATCATTGTCCTCCTGATATCAGCTTTTTATATACTGAAAAGATGAAAACATGTCCCTGTTGGTCATTGGTGTGCTAAAGGGTGGTTCAGTACTTATTTTTAATGACTAGACTCTCATTTTGCCTATATATTGTGTTACTGTTCTGAGGATAGAGCAGACTGAGTGTCCAAACAGATCTTCCCCATCTGTTCGACTCATGTAAGCAACTGTTTGCTGGATGTTTGAGAGACAGGCCAGCAACTGCTGCTCTACACTCATGATCACTTGTGCACAAGGAAAATTTGGCAAAGTAGCACTTATCAGCCTATGGGACCCACATAATATTTACTTAATTTATCCTCCAAAGTCCTACAGAGAATCACAGAATCATTCAGGTTGGAAAAGTCCCTTGGGATCATCAAGACCGACCATTAGCCCTGCTCTACAAAGTTCACCCCTAAACCATGTCCCTCAAAACCACATCCAAACGACCCTTAAACACATCCAGGGACGGTGACTCAATCACCTCCCTGGGCAGCCTGTGCCAGTGTCTGACCACTCTTTCAGAGAATTTTTTTCCCTAAAGCCCAGTCTAAACCTACCCAATTTACTTCCACTTTACTTCCCACTTACCTTTCAGCCATCTCATCTAGCAAATTCCAAGTCATCTCACGGTGATGGTGCTACAAATTTGTTTTCTTTGAGCATTTGCCTTGTAAAAATGAAATTCCTTTAAAGCAACAAGAGAACATCTACAAAGGAAGAAAAACTGACTTCTAGATTGCACTTGTACTACTTTCTGGTGTGGTAAAGAGCTGGTAGAATTCCTACACAACTCAGTGACAAATAAAGTAATTCTTCAACATGCAGTAGAACATCAAAAACATTGCATTCTTCCAGTCTGCTGTGAATTTTAGGGTTATTTGGGAAATAGCTTGATCAATATGTCCAACACAGGCTATGCAGTAGAGTGTTCTCTTTCTCTTGTACCAAAAATTGTACAGATTTGCCCAGAACCCATGGGATTTCAAAACAGGTCCACACTGATACACAACACATTTATTATTTTTTTTCTGTAATATTTTTGGCTGACCATATATATGTCTATGACAGTAAGTTGTGTAGGTCATGCAAGACACATGCATAATATCATACCATATCTGTTATAGGTTGAAAGCTGAATCCCACATGAACTGGAAACACAAACATACAAGTCCCGTGTTTCAAAATACTCACACATTTCCTTTTCCTATTCTCCCCTCTCCCCTACTAGAGTGGTTTCCTGACACCTATTCCCTGACTATCCCTAACCTTCATCTCTTAACCTTTGGCCTTCAGAGTTGAGCTGCAGCCTCCCTTCTAGTCCCCCATTTAGAAACACCAGCAGCTTCCCAAGGACTCAGACCACTTTCCTGCTTCCTCACTTCCTGAGCTCTCATCTCCAGATAGTTTTCTTCTGAGCTCTAACTATTCTCACCCATCTGTTTTCTTGATCATAGAATCATAGAATTGTTTGGCTGGAAGAGACCTTTAAGATCATCAAGTCCAACCGTTCACCCTGCACTGCCAGGCTCCCTAAACCATGTCCCCCAGCACCACAGCCACACGGTTTTTAAACACTTCCAGGGATGGGGACTCCACCACCTCCCTGGGCAGCCCATTCCAATGCCTAACCACCTTCTCTGGAAAGAAATTTTTCCTGATATCTAGCCTTAATTTCCCTTGGTGCAACTTGCAGCCATTCTCCCTTGTCCTGGCGTTTTGAACTTGGGTGAAGAGGTCGACCCCACCTCCCTACAACCTCTACTACACTACTAATTCACTGGTACTAATTAATTCACCTATGTTTGTAACAGCCTTAAACTCCATAGAGATTTGTTTTACCATCATAATGTTCTTAATGTAGCTATTTTGCACAACAGTGGCAGATCGTTGTTCCTCAACATTAACCTTTATGCATTGTAATAGAATATATATATATACTAATATTAGCTGACTTAA
>JAOEGS010007080.1:9352-29496 GCA_025447755.1 Corythornis vintsioides
AAAAGCAGGGCCAGGACTCCCGAGAAGAGCCGTCTCCACGCCGCCGCCGTGCCGTCCCGACCACGAGAGAGCTCCGTCGTAAAAACCACACACCGTCTTCCGCTTTCCGTCCGCATGCCTTCAGGCCTGTCCATCGGCCCCCCTCTTCCCCCGCACCACCCTCTCCCCTGCCCGGCTGGCCCAGCCCCACCCCCACAGGCACAGAGAGAGGAAAAAAGGGGAAAGGTTTGGGTTCTCTCCTAAAGGGAATTGCTACCCCTTGACATCAGCAACAACAAGGGCAGAGTTCTGAGCCCAGGTGCTCTGGTTGTAAAGCATCAAGCACCCAGACTCAGCCCTCAGGCACCATCTTATCAATCTGAGCATTGCTCTGTCCTCAGCCAGGTCAAGGGTCTCCATAGCTTGTAGGACCAATTCAGAAAATGCAAACTCATGAACTATAGACAGCTGTCTCTGGGCTGTTGGAGCACCTGAGGACAATCTGTCCCCAACCTCATCTACACTTGTCAATACAGAACTTCCTGCTCACCTGATGCATTTACAGAAACACAAATGCAGCAAGGTCATGACCAGCCTAATGTCACTGCAACAGACAGGGTGAGATGCAGAGAGCTTCCAATCACTTCAGCAGAGCATAGACAATTACAAGATCAAGGCAAATCCTGATCCTATGGAAATTAGCTGAAACTTTGTCCCTGTGAGCAATATAGTCCACACTCTACTACAGGAGTTGCTGAAGAGTCTGGAGGGTAGGAAAGCAGTTTGCTGCATCCCACACGTACCAAGGGGAATTAACAGTAGCAGAATGAAATATGGGCTCTCCAGAAGGTGACAGACACCAGCCCCCTTGCAGCATATAACAGACCTTTAATGACAACTGTTCACTTGATATCTGCTACTAAAAGGCAAGATGACAGACAAACAAGTCATTGTTTTACTCCTGACCTTAAACTGGACTTGGAAGCTATTGCAGTCCCAGTGGCACTGTCTCAGCCTCTCAAAGAGAGGACTGCAATATGCATGGAGACCTCCTGACATAGCCTGCATTCCCCTTGAGCACTGCAGCACAGCACTTTGTCCTTCACACACCAGCCTGGTACAAGGCCACTGGCCACCATGTCATTACACCCTGGCTGTTTATTATTTAATGTATCAGTTGGGGAAGGTGATTACCTGCAGCAGCAACAATTCTCCTGCTTCCCTGGCATGGGATGGTGTTAACCAGCACTAGTGAAGTAGCAGTCCCACAAGACACCTTCCTGGACCCTGTCCAGAAGGGAAGACTATCACAGGCCCTGTTAACACACTTGAGTGCAGGTACTGCTTGGTTTCCACCAGTGTCCAAACTGAATTGAGCATATCAGAGCACTGGGACAGGGAGAAACCCTTGATCCAGGATACAAAACTAAATCAAAGTTTTATGGGCTAGGATGAAAGGGGTAGTACTTCAAAGGCTGAAGAGAATTAATTTTCCTTTTTGCTGTGGTTTTTCCTTTCCCCTTGTTTAAATATGATAGATCACCTGATAACGACAGGCGGTCGCTCTTACTGATATATTCACCCAGGATAAAGGAGAGCAGGAAATTGGATCTGAGGCTCTATACTGTGTTTCAGTGAGCTCTGGAGCCACTTGAAAGAGACACTTGGGTGAATTGCTAATGCCATCGAATTCCCCACAGCTACAGACATGTGGTCCTGGGTTCAATTTCCTGCCATCACTCTTCGTGCCTAGTGCACAGATAAAGAACAAGCATATGAAGTGTATCTGATTTAGAGATGCACAAGCTCTGGCTACAGTAGGAAATTGAACTGTTGATTAAAATGGTTTTTACCAGGGAGCCTTCTTCTCCTCTCCCTGCCTCCTCCTTTCTGTGTTTTCTGGGGATTAAGGTCACAACTATCACCTCTTTCAGCAAGACATCAATGAATGATTGTAGTACTTGCTTTTCTAGCCTCACTTTTTCTGTCCACTGTGAGCAAAGCTCTCTCAAAGCGCATGGAGTCCCTTTCTCTCTCCCCTTTTCCCTGTCCCAGCTGCTCTGTGCCATGACAGGGGTAATAGGCTGAGCACATAACCTTAGTTGCCTTCACTCTGGTTTGCTTGCTGAATGGGACAGATAAGGGAGAGGGACAATGACAGGGGAGGGGTAATGGCAGGGGAGGGGTAGATGTTCTAATACATGCCGAAACCTCCTTTGGGTTCAGATTGGGCCTTGCAGCAGCTGTAAGGACATTGAGAATCCATTCTTGAGCTTCACTGAGTCCTCAGAGACATTCTTTATCACACATTTCCTCATCTGTTGAGAAGGAAGGATAGTACTCTTCCAGAAGGTATTCTTTTGTGGGTGCAAAGCCAAATGCTGATGCATTTCTAGAACACTAAGTCCTGGACTCTGCCCTAATGATATTTTGAAGGAGATGAATCCTGTGACTCCCAGCCTGGAAAAAACACATTCCTACTGGTGTCTCTCTCTCTCTCTGAGCTGGACTCAAACAGCTTCATACCCTAGAGGTTTTGGAGTCTGGACACCAATTTACATCCTGCATTCATCTCTTGATACAGACAGCCATTTGCACTTCTAGCTTTTAGCCTGGATCAAAGACAATTGCAGTGAACTACTCAGGCGAAGTTTTTTCTCATGTAGAGTCAGCTCACCCTTGAAAAATAATCTGGATATTTTATGAAAACTGTATTTTTATTTTAAATCTATGGGATGGACAAGCATCTGAATGTGCATGAGTTTAAATTGCATCCCAGCTTTGAGGAATCTGCACTACATCCCCTGGAGAGCTATGTTACTTGCCACACCACCTGAAAAACCACAATAATATTCCTTGCCTTGATGGCCTACCAGGCTGGACTGTAACAGACGAGATATTTATGTAGCAACTCAAAGTAATCAAGAGCTATAAAAAGCAAAGTAGTAAATCATTTGGATGCAACAGTCTGGGCACTTAGCTGTTCTTTGTGTTTTCTAAAATATCCAATAAACAAAATTACATTTAACTATTATCAGTCACACAGCAATTTTTCTTGCAAAACTTGTGCTCTCACCGACAATGGATGGTTCTGGGGAAGGAACACAGCTGGGAAGTAGGTCAAAATTAAGGTGTCCAAAATTAAGATTTTTTTTTTTTTTCATTTGCCACAGGTAAGTTTCAGATGACTCATCTCCCTGTCAAGCCCAGCTGGTGCTAAAAAATGGCTCTTACAGCTTGTAGGGTTAGAGTAAACCGTATTCTTTACTCAGTTTTCCCTTGGTGCTCTTAGGGTTGACCATCAAGCTCACTTATAAGACCTAAAAATGAGCGCTGAAGCTCCAACAGAAGATTGTGAAATGCTAACTGGAAATTAAGAGTTAGGTCTGTGTCTTACACATCAGCTACAACCATCAAGATCTGCCCTAAGGGGCAGAAGCTGCCTGGACAGAGGCAGAAATGTTGGCTGAAGATTTCCTCACGAGCAGGAACTGCTGTTTCCCAGAACTATGAGCTTAGCTAAGCTGAAGAAATGCACACCAGGGTGGTAGCAGGGGAGGTTCTCACTATAGGACCAGGAAGCCAGAGTCCCCTCCACAGCACAGAAGCAAGTCACAGTCCACTCCCTGCCAGGAACTCAGTATTTCAGCACAACCCATGTAAACACAAAGCTGCCTTATAGATTTCAGATATGTTAAAAAACATTTTTGTTTCAGCCCATGTGACAGGCTTTGCTTTGCCTCTGCATGTTAAGACTCTGGTTTCCAAATAAAGAATCAGTCAAGATATGCAGAAGTTAAATGAGATCAATAATTCCTGCCAGCTTTTCAAGTGACTTAAGGGACAGCTGAGAAGCTGAAAAGAACCACAGACTAGACACAAATTGAGGCATTTTCTCAGCTGCTTCTTTACTGGAATTCCTGAGAAGTAGGGGAAAACAGAACCTTTCTCTATACCTTTCTAGCCTCGGTAATATGACAAACCCCAATGTCTTACAAGAGGGAAAATAGTAGCAGCAGCTCAGGCTTTCCTTAAAAGCTGTGTACCATCTCACCAGCCTCACCCCAGCAAATTCACTGCAGGTGAATGCTATTGAACCAGCTATCTCTTGAGGTGGGTGTTTGGTGGCTGAGTGTCCCTGACAGCTGTGGAGTGCCTTTAACTTACCCCAGCTGAAAATTTTCCCCAGTGGCTGGTATTTAACTGCCCTGTTTTTTCCAGGATTTATTGAGAAGTCAGGCACTCAAGGTGACTCATCACCAGCTAAGCCAGAGCCAGAAAGAGCTGTCACACTATGCAGTACCCCAGCTGCCCAGGGGGGCTGTCAGTAGCACCCAGTGACCAAATGCTCCCTTGCCTTATTAACTTGGGCACCAGTGATGTGTTGCAGGGCATCACTCAGGCTAGACAAACCCCTCCTGGGTGCCAGAGGTGGGAACAGCGAGGAGCTTTTCCCTCTGTATTACAACAGGCCAAAGAAATAAATCAGTTACACGAGGGCACGTATAGAGAAGTCCAGCTGTCTTGCACACAGCTTCAACAGGATAAACAGAAAGAAATTCTTTAATTGTAATCACTTGTCAAATATCTTGCATTTTCTCCCATCTCCTTCATTGCCTATATAGCCTGTCTCTCTCCCTGTCAGCCTGCTCTTAATTTTCAATGGGTTTGCAGTGTATTAAGACTGAAGATAAAGCTTAGCTGGGAGCAGGTGAATTGGTGGGAGCAGACCAGTACCCCACACGGTCTGGAGGAGGAGGTGGTATGTCCTCCCAAAGAAGTTAGGCACTGCATCCAGCAGCAGGTCCTTCATCCCTAGGTCACAATAACACATCTATGTCTGCATACAACAGGTATTATACTCTGTAGGCCTCCTTCCTTCTCTGGTCCCACATGCCAGGCTTGGACTCCAGGCACTTCTCACTAGAGGGCAGCAGGATGCACTTAGATATGGACACACCAGAGTCAGCTGAGAAAGAAGTCCATCCAGCCCTCTGGATGGATCCCTGAGAACAATAACTAGGACAGTACACAGGCCATGGTTTGGACGGCATCACCACCTGGGCCCACACACGAGGCGAGGAAGAAGCCAGCCCAGTGAAGCCCTGGCCAGGTGGTCTAAGGCAGGGCTTTGCATTTGAAGTTACATATGGGTTCCAGGTTAGCACGGCCTGACATTAATATGCTTGGCATAGCATTAAAAAAAGGAGCAAATGAGAGAGGAAGCCAAAGCAGCAGCCTTGATCTAGGACATGAAAGGAAATATTTGCTATCAGAAGATCAGGGACGAGGAGGTGCCTCTGAAAAAAAAAAAAAAACAAACCAAAAAAAACAACAACCAACCAATCAAACCAAAACAACAAAAAACAAAACAAAACCAAAAACCAAAACCGAATGGCTACAGAGGGTTCCATTGCTGAACAGCCATGTGATGGGCAGGAATTTGGGAAGAACGGCTTCTGTCTCAGACACAGACACACACAATCCTGCCTTTCGCTGTCTTGTCCCAGAGAGAGGAGTTATGCAGGAAGGACACATGGGATGAAGCTGTGTTCAAACAACAGAGCTGCTAAAAGCTGTGGAAAACTGAATTGAGTGCACAGGATGAATTGAACAACAACACTGGAATAACACAAATTTTGCCACTGGGATCTCTGGAGTGGAAAAAAAAAAAAAAAAAAAAAAAAAAAAGGGAAATTACTTTGAGTGGGAAGACAATCTTCTGTTTGAATAATGGAACAGCATTTTTAGGTTTACTGTGAGAGACAGATTAGTCCAAGGGCACTGAAGGCAGGGCTCATTTGGTGTGCCCGTTATCTTCCATTCCAGAGCAGGCTGGAGCAAGTGCCTGCTCTAAGGGAGTCTTTTCAGATAAATGTTTTGGTTCTGCTGAAATATTAGATAGACTGTAGATGTCACCATTAAATTTTTGTCCAAGCTGGTTCACACTTTACTAGAAAGAAGATAAACCATGGACAGCTTATTTGCTGCAAGTGCAAGTACTGGCCATGATGCAGTTCATCTTTGCCCAAGGATTGAAGAAAATCTTTGTAAAACTCCAGAAACCACTCAGACACATTCCATCCACCATGGAAATTAAAGGGTCTGGAGGAGCACAGCAAAGATTTCATTAGTCATAACCACATCACTCACTTTTGGACAGGAGATTAAGAAGGTCCCATCCAAACAGTACTGGGGGATATGTTTTTGAAGATAAAGTGAAGTCACCACCACTGGACTTGGCTAGGAGAAGGCTCTTAGGGCACTGGGGGATTTTTGAACTGGAAATAGCTACATAGACAAGCAGATTTGTCAGAAGCCAAGAACTGGATAAAGCTAGACCCCAAATGTTGAGTTGTGTGAGCAACCAGACACTGCTACAATAAAGATAGCTATGCTCCGGAGTATAAGTAACGTAAGACTTGAAAATTAACATATAATATTTTTAACTGAGATAACATGATGAGAAAGATAAGAAGTGTTACAAGAAAGGGCAGTGGCAAGTGTGTCCACTGTGCTAGTTAGACCATGCTCCTTTCCTTAGAAGCAATACATCTCCCCTGGTTGCTTCTCATGCTGTAGCCAAAGCTTGCCAGAAATCACATGGAGTCTAGGGAACTCCTGCCTCTGAAAAGTGCTGTTTGGGTGGCACCAACATCTAGGAGATGATAGCCACAGGGTATTGCCTGGGGCCATTTTCAGTTCAGACCCATTCCTGCTCAGGAGCACCCTGCCTGCTCCAGTCTGGGTGTCTGAGCAAAATCATCTTCCTGGCCTCATTCTGCAGGAGGGTGTCTCCAGTGGAAGGTTGTGGTCACAGTGGACTGTCAGCCCTCTTCATTCATAACCATCAATACTGGTTTAACCATAAGGGAGGAGCAGCTTACATTGCCCCAGTACTGTCCCCCTGAATCACTGATAGCAATTTGGAGAAACCACTGGCAGGGAACATATGTGAGGGTTTCAATCTGCAAAGCTGAGCTTGCTAAACACCAAGCAGTCCTTGGTCAGGCAGTGATTCTGGAACACAGCCCTGACAGAAGCTGGACTGATGATAACCATATCCATCTCCTTCCCAATCCACCCACAGATGGAAAATCCCTTGAAGAAAGGAGTTGAAGAACTGCCAGGGTTTGGCCCTGTGCAACATTTAAATTAACTTCTCCAGCTATATTTGGACCTCTGAAATGCTCCCATACTTTGAGATGGCTTCCCAGAGCAATGAGGTGCTCCTGGGGGGTCTATGTGCTCTGTCCCTCCTCCTGTCTTTGTTACCCTCCGATCCCAGCAGCTGGAAACATTAACCAGCAGAATAAGACAAGAGAACAAGTAATTTAGGGAAATGGAAGCAGGACAGCAAGCCCCAGCCCTACAAATGGTTATCTTTGAATGCATAATTCTTAATTACATACTTAAGTGAAGCCTGGAGTAATTTAGTAAGTTAAGCATGTAATTCCACTTTAACTGATGGGTAAGTCCCTAAAGCAACTGCTTATGCGTACACAGGGCTACTCCCTAACTCAGCCAAGACTCACTGGGGAGCTGGAGAGGCATCATATGGGCTACACAGGGTATGCTTTCACAAGGTATTTTACTGATGTGCACACAAGTGGATGACAAATCCATGCCCCAAATTTCTATGACAATCCCAAGCCACTGAGAGCAACTCTGGATGCAAATAACCCACTTTTACTAGAAGTAGGATGGATGGGGGGGGCAAATGCAGGCTGAGGAGGTGGCCCAGCACCATCCCCACACTACAGCAGGCAGCCCTAAAGCCTCCCCAGCAACTCTGCACCTCTCCATCTGCCAGCACCACTCCAGCAGCCAGCTAGCTCACCTCTTCTCACCCCAACACAGCTGTGCTGCAACGACATTGTAGCACAAACCTGTCTATTTCTTAGTTCTATAAAAATAGGTTAAAAATAAACACACAGCTTTAGAAAATATCTGGAGATCATTAGATGAGTGCTGTGTATATATAAATTGTTGTTATTATCAACCAGGTAAGATGAAAAGAGACAAAGTGGGGAGACCTGTCCTGAGCCTTTTGATGGGTCTGTTGCCTGGAAGAAAAAAAAAATTCTTTTAAAGCTACATTTTCTCTTTGAAAAAAATTCCTCATCTCTGATCAGGCTAAAAAACCAAACAAAACCAACAACAATAAAACCAACCAACAAACAAAAATTACAAACAAACCACCAAAAAAACACTGGCAAGCAAGCAAGGCTGGGCAGGCCACCTGCCTTTGGCTGCTTATGAACTTGCACCCCTCTCCAGGTGCCAAAGGAGCATCACCTTGCCTTAGGAAACATGGGCAGAGCACATGTTTTATCTCAGGAGTTCCAGTAGCTATAGGACCATGTTTCCTTCCAGCCCAGGTCAGCTTCCTACATTGCTGTTTGCGTGCTATGCTTGTAGGAACCCCTATACTCTTAGTGTGAAGTTTTTCACTTCTGCCTTCAGTCAACCCATGAAGTGCACTGAATGAAAATACACAAGAAAGAGGAGGAAAACAGCACCGTGGCTTAATTAACCTAATAGGTACCCATCTTGAAGCAGGAGATAGTGTAAACATGAGACCAAAGTCTTGGAATGCTGAAGAAACATCACACCTGCTGGTACCAGTACAATAGAAAATGGATTTAATATAATGCTCAAGAGAAGTGGAAGGAGGAAGAGGAAAGAGGTGAGGGTTGTCTTCTACTCTTGGGCATGTAAAAGAGTCTCAGAGGCAACAGAACCTGTTTAAAGGATTACAGCACTAATTGCCCATCCACCTTGTTTGATAAGGAAGGTCATCAGAGCCTCAGGTGACACCATCACCAAGACCCAGGCTACTGCAGTGAGTGGCCTGGCATGTGGCAGTCAAGGCACCTCAAGCAGTTGTATTCCTCCTGCTGCTTTACCTTCCAGTGTGAAAATATCACTCTCAGCGCTGACTAACGTGTTGAAAAAACTGTGCCAAACATTCCTCCAATCCTCACAGCTAGTGCCTGCATGCCTCTGCTGGAGCTGAGCCAGGGGGCACAGGGTGGACAGCTACAATTGACCTTGGATGGTTTGAGCTGCATGTTAACAGCACCAAGAAATTTATCCGCTGCAGAGGATCATTGCTCTGGGAATTGTGCAAATACAGGGAAACTAGTTTTTGCCTTCTTACAAGCCTATGAAGGTTAGGCAGAGGGTGGGAACAATGGGGAATCATTCCCTTTTCCTGGACACAGCAGAGCAATGACAAGGTCTATCTGTGACTACGGAGAGAGACTGAGATTTTCTCTACCCCCTTAAAAAAGAACTTCATTCAAAAGCAGCATCAGTAATTTCTCCAAGGCCAATAGTCAGTTCAAACTAGACAGCACAAATGCTCATTGGCATTTCAGAAGTGAAAAGCAAATAAATATTCACTGCAGAACAGATGCCCTTCTCTCTTTCTTAGTTAGATCTACTTTCTTCTTTGGCAAAAAGGATAAATGAAAAAGGCATTGCTAATTAGCTTCCATTAAGGCATGCAATGGCACCTTGCCAGGGCTGCCTACCCTCTGGACAGGACTCTGGGTGAACAGCCCAAAGCATCTTGTATGTCTTAGGTTTTATTCTAGTTGGATATAATTTGGAGGGTAGAATCACCTGGGATATGTGTGAGGACACAACCAGAAGAGATGCATGAAGAAGGAAGCCAAATAAAAGTGAAGACCTGGGTGAAGGAGAAAGCATGCAGCAGGGAGGAGATGGCCCTGGCCATTGTCAATGTCACTCAGTTGAAGTGTGACTCAGTCAATCCACTCTAAGCATGACATTTCCCTGGGTAGAACAAGTCCTCTCCCCAGTTTCTCCGCTCTAATGCACTGATGCATTTCATTTCAAAAGGTGACATGATTACAAGGGCTGCTAAAAATACACATGGGCTTTCATTCCACTCCCCCATCTCTAGTGGAACAGAATTTCCAGCTTTCCTGGTAGCCAGAAAACGGTGATTTAATCTGAAAGACATCTGGGGGAGACAAGACCATTTCTTTCTTTTCATTATCTCCTTCCTTTATACAACACTAACAACCAAGAGTCAAACTCTGCACCCAGTCTAGTTCTTTCAATGACCACCAGTCAGCACTCCTCTAGCCCAACAAAGGAAAGAGAGTCTTTCTCCTACCCAGCCTCCAGTCAGCCATCCCTTCAGCATTATTAAAGGTCTAGCCCCATAGTGCCCAAGTTTCCCATGCTGTTGGCCACCGTAGCTACTCTGAGGTCCTCACAGCCCCTTCCTTGACATAAGACTGAGTATACACCAGACACAGAGCTGGGGTTCATCACAGGCTCCCCTGAAACACAAACCTCCCCTTAGCTAGGCACCATGAAACACCTGCAATCTGCCTGCTGCTCTTGGGGGCCTTGGTGCACAAGGTAAGTTGTCCTTCCAGGGGATACACAGATGCATATATTCATTCCAGAACAGAAATTCCAGTCAGTCTCTATTGCACAAAGCCAGCTGAGAATTGAAAGCAAGACGACTTTAGATAAGAAAGAGTTAATTATACAAATGTTAAATTTTTCTTGCTCCAAATGCTCAATGTGCTTGCAATTCTGGAAAAAAAAAACAACCAACCAAACCAACCCACACACACACACACACACACACACACACACACACACACACAAAAACCCCATACAAACAACCAAATAAAACAACCAAATAACGCAACCTATGGATGATATCAGACAGTCTTTATACAGGGGAGCTCTTCAAACTGATGGGAAAGTGTTTAATAAAATTACAGTTTATTCTTCTAATGTTAGGTCACTATAAACTTTCTCTAAATGCTTTTACCTCACATTTGAAACATTTTCTACTATGGTTTGAAAGATATCTAAATAGTAAGTTACAGTAATTCCTACTTATGTATTAGGTATCCAAAATAGAAGTTACAAATGCTATAAATGGTAGGCAATAAATCTCAACAGCAGAGGATCAAAAGGGAAGAAAAACCAGCAAGATGGTTGTTCTTATCTAAAATCAGAATGCGTACATTTGGTACAAGATTGTAGTTATTAAAGGAATAATTTTACCTCAAGCAACAGATTCTATTAATCTTACTAATACAGAAGAAATTAAGAAAATACAAACATTTCTACTCAGGAACATTGTCAGTACCCAAAAATCAGGGACTGACATTGGCTTTTCATTGTCCTTTCAGAAGAAAATGCTCTCATGCCTCTGATTAGTATCCACAAAATTACAGGACTTTTGAAAGACACTTATTTTAATATGCACTTCAAAATTCATTTCAAAATGTCATGGAAGAAATGGATGACTGAAAGCATTTTAACCACATCTTTTGTAGCCCCTGAATTTTTTATTCACTTAAAATCAAACATTCACTCTCAGCCATGGGAAAACCCTTTTGAGGTAGATGTTTTATAGCAGTATGCAAGCTTCATAGAAGTTCATAGTGAGGTTAGATGAAAAGGACATCTTTATGTACAAAACTATCACACTCTATTTTCTAGGTACTGATCAGGGACTGTTTCAATATAAAATTTGTATTAAGGGCTACTGAATTACTCCTTTGGGAATGTGGAAGCAAGTTCCTTAGCCAACTCAGAAATTAGTTACCTCTCCAGAAAAATTAAGCAGAGGAAAGATGACCTTCTGTTTAGATAAAAGAATTCATTACTTATTAAGAGTTGACTAACATAAAGACACCTTCACAGGTGCTTGGATAAATTGAAACAGATTTTCAGCTCCTATGAGAAAAAGCCAAAAGTGAACATATATATTTATATATACACATACACATAAAAAAATATAAATCAGTAAGAGAGTTTCAAAAAGTTCTAGAGACATTCTGCAGAGCTGCTGCCACAAGGATGGGGCAGCCTACACCATCTGCCTGTTCATGGTGAAGGAGTCCTCCCAAAGCCAAGACAGCAAGCTGCAGAGCCCGTGCAAGACTGACAGCAACTCTGGAAGGCCCTCACTGCATGGAATACTCCATTTCTCCAGAAACTTGAAGAAAGTGGATGGTTGTCTTCCTGTGAGCTCCACAGCAAGCCAGTGGCATGGAATGGCAGCTTCCCAGGTCAGCACCATGTTCTGACACAAAGCCATCACCCAACAGTGATATCAGAAGGAGCAAAAGACAGGCCAAGGGGGCCAGCAGCTAGTGTGACACTTCTCTAGGTTATCTTCTAATGAGACAGTGAAGAGTGATTTCAGGTAGTAACAGCTGCCAGACATTGCAGGCCTGAGGCCATGTACCCATAATGAGAAAGCATCTCTCCTCAGTAAACATTTCACTTGGACAGAAAATTTTCAGTGTTTATTCACTGATTTGTTTCAGGAAAGCTGTTTCATTGGTCTCCTTGCCATTATCAATTCAAATACTTCTGATAATTATTTGGAACACAACAAGGATCCGTCCAGCTGCTGCAGTTATCTGGGATTTGCTAGAGAAGGGCCATCAACTGGTAAAATGTAGTTCTTCCATTGGAGAACTCATCTGATTACTTACACAGGAGCAAGGCTCTCTGCCACAAATGGAAATGTGGGCTTTGCTATCCTCTAAAGAGAGCCCAAATGCTCCTAGGTCTGTTCAAAGCTCTTCAAAGCTTTGAACACAGAAAGACAAAGATTGCCTTCAAAGTAATCGTGGTTTATTATTTATTTCTACCTTTTCCTTTTTTAGTAACAAACCAGTCATAATTAATAACCATGATTGTTTTGAGTGAATCTAATTGCAGTGTTCCTTGAAGCATAGCAATGCTCCCTCCACACCCAGCCAACCAAAATAGAAAAAACAAATCTTGAAAATAGCAGCAAGAGACAGAAAACAAAAGCTGGCCTCCCACAACTTGTGTCATTAGACCAGACAGATCTTTGAGACAAATAAGCTGGGAGGCTAAGACTCTGGAATACAACACTGCTTTCCCACAAAAGCCAGCCAGAGGTTTCCTGCAGCATAAGTCTCCCCCATCTCTCCTTGTGACAAGGGATGTAATGCTGGTTGGTGCTGCCCCAGAAGTGGCTTTGGAAAATACCTGACTAGTCCTTCAGAGATGGAGGGCAAATTCACAACATTGTCTATGTGTCTCCTCTAACAAGGGTAGCTGTGGAGACAAGAGTGGAGCTTTCAACTGATCTCTACCAAAACTAGAAGGTACCCTGTATTTACTGGGTTTGATGTAGAAATGCTGGAGTGAAATTTTTTGACTTATGCACAAGATTCCTCTATATAATTTTACTGTCTCTTCCAGAGATAATATATATGATTTCCTGTTCCACAAGTGACTTGAGCAGAAAAAAACAAACCCAAGGCTTACCATGTAATTACACTGATGCCATATAATCCATGCAGTAGGACCACTACAGAAACAAAACCAGGGACTGCTCCAAAAGATAGCCAGAAAAAATGCTCACAGATCCCTGGCCAAAAACTGCTAGTGAAGACCTCCTCACTTGAAGGTTTGACTGCTGCAGTTAAACTGGGAAGGAAAACACACACCACCTCAATCACCGGCATCCATCTCCTACCACAGTAGTGCAACAGGTTACAGCTCAGTTAGTTAAATCATAGAAAAACCCAATGTACCAACACAATCCCAGATTAAAAAAACAGCATCCAAAGGTTTTTATCAGGGACATCAGTGTTTGACTGACAAACAAACTTTCTTACTGCATGTAATAAATCTGGGTATAAAAGCCAGGATTATGTAAGGTCTTTGGGCAGCAAGTCTGGCTAGCAATACAGTGTGCCTCAAAGATACTTAGCTGTGAGTTTAGGGGTCATTTACAACTACCAAGACTAGAAAAACATGGGCGTATTACCCCTTTATTGTAAGGTCTTCCTAAGTAGGAGATACTGTTTCCTGGTCCCAGAATCCCACTGATGCAGGAGTGCAGAGCTATCAGATGACTTACCTGTGTTATCACCTTCCAAAAATGACTGGGTTATATTTCCTGTAAGCATTAAAGTAACTAAAGCCATAAAAGAAACAACCTCCTCCTTGAGCTAAATGTTTTTTTGTTGGTCTTCAACAGAAAGGAGACAAACCCTCCATCTGCATTGCAATTTCTCCTAGGCTAGACAGCAGAGACCCACCTGCCTTTTGAAACAGAAGTAATTCATGCCAATGCCTCTCAGCTGTACTTGCAAGGCATGTTAAAGGGGACTTGACTTCTAAAAGCTGCCAGGTCTCTAAAAGAGCAGGAATAATAGGAGTTACAGATGGAACAGAGCTAGGAGGTCACTGAACCCAGCCTGATGCCAGGGCAGGATAGACTCCCCAAAGACAGGACATGCCAAGACTTCAAGTGATACTACACTTGATCTTAGCCAAAAGGCCAAGAAGCGATAATGGGAAGGAGACTGAGGATAAAAGCGACTGGCAACTGCCTCTATGCACTCTGCAGAGGAGAGTCAGGCAAACCTCTTTGGAATAATACTCAGAATTTATCACATTAGGCAGATGGTATTTGACTTGCTGCTCTTAATACATAATCCTGAAAGGTCTGTGCCAGTTCTCTACGGTCATAATTACACTGTTTTGCAAGTTACAAGAAACCTGAAGCAGCATCAATAAAGTAGTCTCATGGGGCTGGTTTGCTGACACACTGATCATGCCCTTGCTGTAGACAAGGTAATTTTTAATGGCAGAAAATACATTTTTATTGCTCCCTGTTGACTTGAAGTGAACTATGGGTCCTCTGACATTATTGACCATATAATATGGGCTTTGGCTGAAGGATGGTCTAAGCAAAGCTTGCTTT
The DNA here is from genome assembly GCA_025447755.1 of Corythornis vintsioides. Lineage (NCBI taxonomy): Eukaryota > Metazoa > Chordata > Aves > Coraciiformes > Alcedinidae > Corythornis > Corythornis vintsioides. Next base: position 24,096 of record JAOEGS010007080.1, read on the forward strand.
TGAAGTAGGAAGGATGTATTCCCTTATTTCATCAAGCAGACAGCACTGTGCTAGGTCCTGCCCAAGAAAGCCTGTAGTATGACTACACCTTGTCCATGCTGTGAGTTCCTTTGTCAGAGGTAGCTTAGATACTTTGCCTCTGTAGTAGGCAATGCTGGGATTGTAACTTCTACCTAAATGCTAGTGTGACAGAGCAAATATTCTCATCTTGGTAATAACAATTTACTGAGATAATGTCAGCACCTTTTCAAGAGAAATAAGAAATAATAAATTAAAGAAAAATTATGTCAGTATCAGAGCTGCCCTAATTTTCAAACTCATTTAGAGGCCATAACCCCATCCCAGAGGGTTCAGGGAGCAAAACTCAAGGCTACTAGCAGAGAAAAACAAGTCCTCACTGGTTTTGCAAGCCCCCATAAAAAGGTTTTGTCTAAATTTCCACTAAAAGCCAGAAGTGGAATTCCTCAGTCTGCTTACTAAATGAGGAGACTTCTTGGAATCCTGCTCACCCAGAGCTAGACTTATAAAGGCAAAGTGATCAAAGCTCATAATCTAAGCACATTCTAAGATCAGTGGAAGGAAAGAAGCAGTAAAACACAATTCAACACCTACCTTAGTAGACATCTACATTTGAATGAAATGATCCCTGTCTTGACATTAGTGCTAGCTTAGAAGATTGATTTCTATGGAGCTACCATGTACATTGGTGGGAAATGAAATTCTTTTCTGCAGGCAATCACTGCCCAGAGCCAGTTCCCTAACCCTCAGAAGTGATCTCTGCAAGTCCCCACCTTGGCAGGGCAGTCACTGCAGAGGGACACTATACTCCAGCCTTCCACAGTGTGTGCACAGAAAGGGGAATGCAGATTTCAGGGTTGTTTCAATGTGTGTCTGTCTGTCTATCTACCTGATACGTAACACACACCCTCTAAAAAACAGCTTTAACAGTCTTATGGCAACACACAACAGTCCTTAAGGTATTAGGCATTTTCCAATTTTGGATCTTCTGCTACAGTTCTTCATGCAAAGATAGTAGAGTGGTGAATCCCGCAAGGACAAAAGAACGAGGCACTGAAATATCTTGGTTGAATGCTGTCGAAGTTCCTAGATGACATTATCTCCAGGCAGAGAGCACAGAAGAGAAATAACACCTGTTCTGCTTCTAGTTTCTTGGCATTACCTGAACACACAGAAAGTGAAATACAAAAAGACTGTGTAGAATATATATCAGTTAAAGTGTATAGTGTTTGTCAGCAGCAGAATTTAAGTTGTTGTATTTGGTTTTTTGAAGAAAACATCCTTTTAATGAGAATATTGATGTTTTTAACCTCAGGGAGCTGTGGAAAACAGCTAGCAATGAAGATGGATGGAAAACAACAGATGCCTCAGGGACATGTAACTGGGAGACCCATGTATGATATATCGGCAGGGGATAATATCAAGTCAGTGAGGCTAATTTAAGGTAATAATGTGCAAACTTGGCTTTGTCAGGAAATTATATCTGCACTTTTAAGAACATGTGCAGTATGTATTAGAGAAATGGGCCTGTCAGATAACATTGGACAAACCCTGTGTAGCTTCAAGGGACAAAGACCACTCAAATTTTAATTTCTGGTGTGAATAAATCATCAAAGGGTAAGAAATCTTCTTGAATAGATGAAAGATATGAGATAAAGGCCTCCTTCTCCTCCTCCTACGCATATTCAAAATCACTGACCAGCCAGCTGAGTCTGTCCATAGAAAGTACGGGTTCCCATACCCAGCTTTTTCTTTCAAAGTCTAAATAACCTGGATTAGTCAGAGACCTCATCCACCTACAAAAAAAGGAGCCATGTTCTATGTTGGTCATAGAAGATACACTAAAATAAACACACAAATGAGTATTTAAGACATTTAAATTGCTGATTGATTAAAAAATAGGGGATTTAGCTAAACTGTAACATACTGTGAATATTCCCAGCAGTTCCTCCACAATGACCTCCCTAAATCAAGCTGCAAAATATTGTCTGTCATGATTAACAGCCTTCCAAAAAAAAACAAAACAAAAACCAACTAACCACTAACCTATATAAGGGCCAGGGTAAACTTCTCAAGATTTTATCAAACTGCATTCAAGTTCATCTGGACTTAAAGGATGATAAAAATAAAATATACAATTTTTCTGTCTAAATGTGCACTCTCAGAATTTGCACTGAAAATACTGAAATTTGCCCTGATGCATTTAACTTTAATTGCATCTGCAGCTCTGTCAAGATGTTTGCAAGGCAAAAGGAGCACCCACAGTTGAGTGGATAGCAAAATAGTGGTAAGACATGACTCCAAATCCAGATGGACTATAGTCACTTCAAATATATAGGAACATGAGCAGGACTGGAGTCTTTCCATTTTTGTTTGGCAATTTGTTGCTAAACAGGTAACCTGAAATGATGGAAACCCTTCAAGTTTGAAACTTAACGATGGAAACATAAACAAAGGCAACGCCTTCTTTAGACTAGGAAAAAAGTTGTGTTTCTTTTTATCCTAACATATGAGTGTGCTGTTTGAATATGTGATGAAAAATGACACAATTTAAAATTACAGAAAGAAATCTGGGTGGTAGTATTACCAAAAGCACAGAGGAAAGGGAACTAGTTTTTAGAGGCAAATTAATCAGTTTATGTAAAAGTTATGCTATCATTACCTGGCAGAGAGGAATATCAGATGCAGTAAGGGGAACATCTTTTCTTATGATTTACTGTGTAGCAAAATCCACTGTTAAATCACAAGCTCCAGAGGTGTACAGCCACTCACCCATCAGTGAGCAGGATCAGTGCTCACCTGTTAACGAAGGAACTGAGTGGTACAGCTGATAAAAAGTGTTTTATAATTTATTTTTTTTTTAAACCTGGTTGATTGACATTTGCAATCTATTCATTGACAGGGATCTATTTTGACAGCTCTTTACGCTTACTAAGAACACTTCTTGTGAAAAGTTTCGGAAACTGTTGAAACATTTTGTGCTGACAGTCTTTTAAGTGAAAAACAGACTTTTAAGATCAGGGGTGGTTTTTCATCTCCAGAGTCAAGCTACCCAAGGAAAGGAATCAAGAATGGAAAAACATGAAAAGCAAAATAAAGCATTGCAGTTCACCCAAATAAAAGTATTTCTAAAACCACTAGCTTCCAAAATATTATACATGACTTTTCATTGTGACTTGGGTATTTTTTGAGCTTAAAAGTTTTTCCTGAGACAGAAACAATTTTCCTTCCTACTCTATCCAGAGGGACCAGTCAGAAAGAACACTATTTTTCTATTACTATTTTTGTCCCTAAGCCTTTTTTCTTTCCTTGTTTCTTCTTTTCTCTTATTTCATTTTTTTTCACTTTCATTTTCTTTCCTTTTCTTTCTTAAAATGCCCTATCTATTGCAAAACAGAAGAAATTTGAGCCTGGAATCGAAGATTCTTTGCTCTTGCTCTCCTCTTTTCCTCTGTTTATTCAGAAGGAGTATGAAAAGAGCTATATTAAGCTGAAATTTTATTCTGCTGTTCTCTGTTCAGCAAAAGATAGTCCACTAAAGCCACTAAATCACAGATAACACTCCTCTGGCCAATATTATTAGGAACTGACAGCTGGTGATGGATGAAGATCTCATCTTTTAAAGAAAAAAAAAGCACATTTAATTTCCTTTGTACATAAAATAAAGAGCACACACAGCATTGTGTACCTAAAGATAAAAAGAGCCCCAGCGTATGCTGGGTGCCATACTTAAGGGGATATAATACTGGGTCTGTGTTTCTGAGCTTACATCTTACAGGACTTCTTCAAATTAATTTAGAAGTCACTATTCTTCAATTCTTGGTAGATAATGAACTTAGAGAAAAGAAAAAAAAATAATGTGACATTTTAAAGCCAGCTCCATTAGAAAAGAGCAGCTCAGAGACTGAGCTATTATTTTTTAGGAGGAACACTGGAAAACAGGGTAGAAAAAGGAGGGAGAATGGGTTTGTAAAGCACAGAGGTAGGTTGACCCCTGATCCTGCCTGGGATAAAGCTGCATTCTGGGAGCCACTGGTCCTCCTTGAGGTTGATACCATAATGGAGTTGGTACTGAACATATACAATGGACACAGTATTGAACATGAAGATCTCATCAACTACCTTGAAACAGATGTACTAAGTAAGTGTGGTCATTTTCCCACTAAATGAAGCACATCAAGCGAGATTCCAAGTATGCTGGATGAAAGAGCATAAATTTCTTCTATAGAGGCATTTCCAATACACAGTAGTTCCTTATTTCTGGTTTTCAGATTTTTTTTTCCTTTCTCAAATGACCTGTAACTATGGCACATACACTATTTTCTTTTCACATTTGCAATGTATAACCACATTTTACATGTCCTTTCTGCAGCAGTACCAGCTGCTGCTTTGAATTTAACACAACCACCCATGCAGCCTAAAGATGGTGAGGGTGAAATTTTAATTGCCTGTCTGTGTTAAGCAAGACACTTCAACATGCAGTTAAAGCACATGTTTAACAAGAAAATATGATCGGTCTGAATCCAGTGGTATGACAGACTACTTTGGGCTCCTGGGGTGAGGACATGTTTAAGAAAAACATCTGCATGGATATTTTGTTTCTATGTCTAGAGACTATTTGTGTGTCGGCTGAGTCTGGCTGCAAGCCCTTGTAAGAAAACAAAGCCTACCAGTGAGCAATTACCTTCCCTTGATTAAAACCTTCTAGTTAGCTAGTCTAAAATAGAGAAAAAAAGATTTTTTTTTTGTGAACAATACTCTGCTGAAGGACGAGAAAAGGTTTTCCACTGAAAACACTGACAAAAAGCAGCCTTTCTAACCATACAAGTTTCTGGAAAATACTTTGACCATCTTAATGTAAAAATAGTTATTCTGCTGTCCCTAAGACTTAGGATCATTCCCTTCTTTTCTCTGTTTCTTCTTTTTTTTTTTTTTTTCCTAGTGGACTTCCTAGGAAGTTAGGAACGAAGGGTAACATTAGGATTTCCCATTTCTTGTGGAAAGAAAAGCCCCTGGAAAATACAAGACACAAAAATGAAACTTCTGCTGGAAATTCAAACATGGCAAGACCATCAAGAACTACAAGGGTCTATGTAGTCATTTCAGAAGGTGAAACCCACAGCTTTAAGTTTCACCTATACACACACACACACAGTTAAACAAGAAGTGTTTATGTGAAACACCCAACAATCAGGGACCTTTAAATCACTCCAAGTTACTGCTTCTCTGTGAAGATGGCTTTTTTGGGGGACTGGTCTCTAGCTGATGATGGGGCATGTTCAAATGGTTTTTCAGAAGCTTCTGCACTATAGATTCATAGATTCATAGATATTAGGGGTTGGAAGGGACCTAGAAGATCATCTAGTCCAACCCCCCTGCCCGA
>JAOEGS010007080.1:50285-64673 GCA_025447755.1 Corythornis vintsioides
ATTATTTTTTTTGTCCAAATACATAAAATACTATATTTTTACCAAAAATTACAAATAAGGTCTCTACAAGTCTATTCAGAAGGGCTCTCCTGGCTTGGTGGAAAGAAAACATTTAAAAAGTAAGCAGAGGCAAGAAGCAGCACAAATGGGGCAGTGGAAGACTGGGCAGAAAACAGGGAGGGGAGAAGAGGGGTTAGAAGAATCATCTTTACCACTACAGTGAAGAACAAGCGGTTGTCATTTGTCATGTTAGGCTGAAGGCTTCTAGGCTCCTCTGTGCCATGGACACAGAAATGAGGTAGATAGGAAAGGCTCTCAGCCCGGTTAGCACAGGTTTCATTAATTTCAGAATTACTTAGATCAGAGCTGGAACAGTTGCCTGATCCATGTATCAGGGGCAACTGCTGCATTATTCCCCTTGTGAACATTATTTCCAAGCACTTTGTCCAGACCAGTTTTAAATTACCCAAGTGATGGCATTTCCACAATTTCCCACAGAGACTATGACATGATGTAATTTATCTCAGAGTTTTTAGCCATCTTCCTTATATCTAGGATGAAATTCAGAAAATTTATGCTGCTAGTTCTCATTATCCTGTACTTGGAGCACTCTCAACCATTCTCCTCCCTGTCTGAGATTTACATGCTTCAGATACTTGTAAATAGCTGTTCTCCTCCACAGTTATTCTTTGGCCAAAGCACACAAATTTATTTTAATCTTTATAAATTAGCCCAAGATGCCCTTTAATAATTTATCTTCATTGCCTCTTGGTTCTCCATCTCGGAGGTGGTCAGATGCAGCTGGGGATCTGGGAGAACTGTTCCTCAGTGCCTGCTCCCACTAATATCAGCAGCACATCTGCTCTTGTTGGAGCAGAAAAGTTAAGCCTGGGCAGTGAAGTCTTCACCCCTCAGCTCTGCTATACACCAAGGTTTTCATGAGTTACTGAACTGTTACAGAGATTACATTGAGACCGATAAACAGAAGCTCACCATGTGGCTCACTCACTCTTCACCCGTTTGCTGTGTCCCCAGTGCGGTGGGATGTGCTTGAGCTCTGCGCTGACTGGCATGTGTGGAACAAAAGTGGAGATTTCCAGAGCTTCAACCAAAAAGTCAGGGTCTCCAGCTGAGACAAGGGAAATACATGGTAACGCGTTCACTGCTTCTGCAGATCTGAGCACAGCAGGAGGCATGAAAAATGCACTGAGCTACGGGCTATCCTCAAAATACCTCCCACTTCACTCGGTAGGTGCCAAAACCTGTAAATTCACTCATTTGAATACAGTTATCAAATAAGATATCATACCCTCACCCTTTACTGACATATCTTCCTGTGTATCTCTTATTGACAACTTGGATATCTTAATCCTTTGGTGTTTTTTGAGCTGCTATTTCTGCAACTGCTTTAAGAAAACAAACCCTTGCATCTACCATGATTAATTCATTCCTCATAAGTCCTGGCTGTTTATTGCTCTTTGTTAATTTATGCACTAGCTGTTTACTGATTCTCTCTTAATATTAGCTCCGTTATTTGCTAGAGACTCGAGTCATATTTACCATATGGTAATTGCAGAGATGACATGGACAACAAACAGTGGAAGCTGAGCTGCTATAGCAATTACAGTAAGCGGCAGCAGCTCTAGGCTGTCTGCTGCCCCACCTCCACTTCTTTTCCCCCAGTCATAGATATTCATAGATATTAGGGGTTGGAAGGGACCTAGAAGATCATCTAGTCCAACCCCCCTGCCCGAGCAGGATCATCTAGACCAAGTCACCCAGGAACAGATCCAGTCCTCTGACAGCTTTCCTTGTGGGCCATATAAAGCCATATGCCATTCTGATCTCTAGAGCAAAGAAAGGTGCAGATTTCTTCTTCACTAGGGCATTACCACACAAGATTATTCACTTTTTTCCTTTCAGTCTGTGTTTCAAATGCAGGCCTGCCCTCCCTAGCTGGCTGCCCCACTCTGCCAAGGGTAGGTTATCTAAAATATCATCTGGAGCTAGTCATCCTCGATACCCACATTTTCTCTCTCACTGCTATGACAGCCCTAACTCCCTCCTTTTCCCCAGTCCTTGGCCTCAGCGTGTCACTGAGAGACCAGATTTCACAGGGTAGTTAGAAGCTTAATGGAATAAGTCTTTAACCCACTTGGACACCTTGACCACATTGAAACCACAGATTTTCCACTGGTTACCTATGCATGATTTAAAATTCCTGCTGAAAACCAAACATATGACTACAAGAAGCCACTGCTGTCTTCTCCATAGAAAGACACAAGGTTAATTTCTTGGTTCCTACAAAAAAAGCACTGGGCAGGTCCCACACCCAAAAGGCACAGGGCTAAGCTAGATGTGACTTGATCCTTCAAGAAGATTCAATAAAATCAAGATTTCCTACATGTGTATGTCAATTTGGGAGTGGTGCAAACAACAGAATCACAGAATCAATATGGTTGGAAAGGACCTCCAGGGTCATCAAGTCCAACCTTTGTCCTAGCTTTTCTCTAACCACTACACCATATCCTCAAGCACCACATCTATTTGTTATTTAAACATCTCCAGGGATGGTGACTCCACTACCTCCCTGGGCAGCCTGTTCCAGCACCTAACTACCCTCTCAGTGAAGAATTTCTTCCTAATATCCAATCTAAACCTCTCCTGATGCAACTTGAGGCCATTTCCCCTCATCCTGTCATTACTAATTTGAGAGAAGAGACCAACACCAGCCTCATTACAACCTCCTTTTAGGTAGCTGTAGAGGGCAATAAGGTCTCCTCTCAGTCTCCACTTTTCTAGACTAAACAAACCCAGCTCCCTCAGCTGCTCTTCACAGGGCAGGCTGTAATTGTTTATTTTTAAACTGTCAAACTAAAAAAGTATTTAAACAAATGAAACAAAGACCAAGAGAGAATTGTGATCACATATTTTACTCCTAACTGTTGCGTTCAGTGAATAGGTGTGTAATATATTCCGGTTGTCAAAGTCTAAGCACAAGTCAAATTTGCCATTTTCTGGTGAATACACTGCTACTTCCCAGTGTTGGTTCTGTACCAACAATCCTGGCAAATCCTGCCACCTTTCAGAGAAGCTTGTTCAAACAACAAATCTAAGAACAGATATGTCAGTGAACCACAGCAGACTCATTCCACCTTTAACTACCCCTGAGTCCAGCAGAAGTTTCCTGGGGTGCATAAAGAAGAGTGTGTCCAGCAGCTCGATGGAGGTTCTCCTTCCCCTCTGCACTAGTGAGATCACATCTGGTGTACTGTGTTCAGTTCTCATCTCCCCAATTCAAGAGGGACAAGAAATACTAGGGAGAGCCCAATAGAGAGCTACAAAGGTGAATAAGGGACTAGAACATTCTTAAGAGGAAAGGCTGAGAGCCCTGGGGTTGTTTAGCCTGGAAAAAAAGAAGCCTGAGAGGGGATCTTATTAACATTTACAAATATCTGAAGGGTGAGTGTTAAGTAGAAGGGGCCAGTCTCTTTTCATCTGTGCTCTGTGACAGAACAAGAGGTAATGGTAGCGAGCTGAAACATGGGAAGTTTCACCTGCATGAGGAAAAACTTCCTACACTGTGAGAGTGACAGAGCCCTGGAACAGGTTGCCCAGAGAGGTTGTGGAGTCTTCTTCTCTGAAGACTTTCAAAGATCCAGCTGGTTATGTTCTTGTGTGGCCTGCCCTGGGTGATCCTGCTCTGGCAAGAGGATTGGACTTGATGATCTCTAGAGATCTTCCAACCCCTACCATTCTATGATAAGTTATGTGCATCCCTCCCTTTGCTAAGCAACATCTGTCTCCTGCAGGCCTAACAGTAGAAGTAAAGGGGGAAAAAGAAAATTAGCATTCATCATGCTTAGCAAAAGCACTTCATGTTCTCCTCAAACAGGTATCAAACACAATCAGTATTCAGATCTAGCATTTAGGCTAATCCATTAAAATATCAAATAAATCTATCTTGAGAAAATATTCTCATTTTTAGACCTTAAATACAACCAGTTTTAAACAAATCAGATGTGTAACTAGCCTAGTAATGTGTTTAGTTCTGCCTCCCTGGTACTCTATGCCAACGGTGACTAGTTCAGTGAAGAAAAGTTGTTATCCTTAATTTGTTTTTTCTTGATCTGAAAAGGGCTCAGTTGCCCTCATCACCAACAAGCTCAAATGCCTAAAAGCAGTCTAGAAAAGGATGGAACACATTATAGAATTTGCTTGGTCAGTGAGAAGATCCACCTCCAGATTCTGTCCCCATGTTAACTCCTGATCCTCAGAGGTACTTAAAATACACACCTACTATCTGTATTGATGGGAATTGCTCTGAAGATTTTCCCTAGGCCATAATGTTTCCCTTGATGACAGACACTGCCTGCTAGTGATGTAGCCTGGGGACCTCAGTTCCTATGCATGCTCAGACAGGCAAGTCTAACACCATCTATGTGTTGCCAGGGGTTTAACTTCTCTATCTGATCAGAGATCTGACCATATAAATACATGAATTTTCAATCTCCAGGCTCACTGCACTCAGGAACTAAGCCAAAACATCTAAAGTGTTTGAAGTTTGTACAGGATACAGCTCCCACCTTCTTTATGATTAAAAACCAACTTGTATAACTAGGTAATGTCTCCACACCGACCCTCTACATAAAATACAAACATGAACCGCCACATCTCTCCCTTAGCATTCAAAGCCTCCATAGAACTGCTCCTCATTAAAGATGGATTGCCTTTCTCCTATGACTACGACCTCCAGCAACAGCCATGCTTCATTAGACCAATGAAGCCATCCATCACATGTGCAGAAATGCTAACTCTCTGGGAAGCCAGACAGGCTTTGGATCTTGCTTTCACAGAAATAAGAGTGATCGTGGACCTCACTGTATTCAGAACTAAATGCAAACATCATTTGTAATGCTTAGTGTTCTCACAACACAAAGAGGGACCAGGGGAGTAAATGCTGCAGCAAGTAAAGCAGCAAGAGAGTAAAGCAGCAAGAGAGTTTTATTTCCTCCTGGTTTACCTTCATTCAATAACAAGGCACCCAGGGCAACATGGCTGGAGCAGCATTTTAACTTAATTAACCACAACCATAACTGAACTTTCAAAGACAGCTCAGTATGCCCCTTTACTATGTTCTATTTTAGCAATTTTTAGTGTGTTCTGTGGTTTGTTTTTCTCATGTGTGGTGTTGGAATGGCCACATTTGTGTAAAAAGAAACAAGTGGGGAAGTTACTGCCCTTAGTTAGACAGAAGTTAAATCCTTCTGTCCTCATGCTTCCCCATGTCTTCATTCTCCTCTGCCTGCACTAAGGGATAAGACAGACACAGCACCCCAATACTCAGAACTGTTTGGTGCTGTAGCTTTAATATTGACAGAAATGCAGAATTTGAAGAAGGTTAATTAAAATATATCAGAAAAAAAAAAAGTTAACCTATAGAGAAAGTCATTCTTCTCTAGAAGCAGAAGTTTTATTCAGCAAATAAACTTACCCAAAAAAGAAAGAAGAGTTAAATCCTGTTTAGAGAGTAAACTATATACAAAGCTTGGCAAGCCCTTAATATACAAGACAGGGACATTAAATATTTAGGTCCATTCTGCAGAACATGTCATTTTGCTCAAAGTTACACACACACACACACACACAAAATCCAAGGGTGGTGCAAGCATCTATTCCCCTCTCATCTTTACCTTTTTTGTTCCCTACATACTTACCCACATAGTATTATTTAAACGTACTTCACTCTGCACAGTAATGGAGTCATCTGCACATTCTAAAGCCTTGGCCACAACCCCCTGCTTTTCAGTAGCTACATGGAGATAGACAAGTTACAAATTGTTTTCAGAACCAACATGGCAGTTGAGAAAAAGGACACTATAAAGTCCTGTTTCCACAGGGTCTGTCCTATGCTGCACTATCTTTACAACATAATAAGAACAACACAACAACAACAAAAGGATAGCAGAACAGTGCTATTTTCATCCAGAAGAGACAGATAAACATCACTATGAGACATGATCACGGATCATAAGGAGGGAACACTTAAAATGTGGGCAGTCAGGAAAGTGGCTATGCCAAAGTGGTTAACTCCTTTATATTACACATCTGCCACAAGATCCAAACACATACATTTTGCTTTCATGATGACTGCTACATCAATACAAATACTGCCAAATGAGCTAGAAGTATTCAGCTATGTACTGGCAAATGAATCATCAGCTAAATTAGGAATATAAATCTACATTAGTAAATATGATGGGGGAAGCAGACAAAGCCCAACTGTTGTAACAGCCTGGCAGAGTCCTCTGCACCATTATTTAGGAGGCAGGAAGGAAGAGAAGACAGCATTCCTTTACATCAGAGGACTCCTCCTTGACAGGCAAAATATCAGATTGAATACCCATTTAAATTCAAGCTTTGTCTCTAAATATAAAATTAAAAGATGTATGGACTTCTAACTACAGCATACTTTAACATTAAATTCTTACTGAAGAACTACTGAAACACTTAATGTCCCTATAGCCTTCAAAAGAAGCTAACTGCAAGGCTCCAAAGACAATATTGTAAATACATTTTTCAGGGCCTTACTATTTTTTATTCTAGGGTGTTGCATTTGTTGTTGGGGTTTTTTGTTTGGGTTTGGTTTTTTTTCCTATGTAGCACTTGCAGGGGTTTGACTTCCCTATCTGATCAGAGATCTGACCATGCAAATACATGCATTTGCAACCTCCAGGCTCATTGCACTTGGGAATCTAAACCAAAACATCCGAAGTGGTTGAAGTTTACACAGGATACACCTTCCACCTTCTGAATGAAACATTCTCAAGAGTATTTTGAACTATAGAGGCTTATTTCACATTGCACCTATTCAAAGTTCAAGGGATGGTTTATAGGCAAACCTCAAAAAAAGGTTTAAGAGAAAAGGCTTCAAATTAGAATTTTGTCCCATTGCACTCCAATGTTCCCTCAGATTCACCCTTACTACTTCAAAAGGTTCCCAAACATAAAGACTTTAAAAAATCCATATATATTCTTAGGTGGCTAAAAAGAGGGGTTAAGCACAAAATTATTCTTAGAAATCTTCATAGGTAGCTATTTGAGGCTGTAATTATTTAAAATCCTTTTAAAATCTGGTTGCCCCTTTAAAGCTGACATTTCAGATTTTTTACTTAGAACCTGGACAGAATTTCTGGGTGGGGAAAAAAAAAACAAAGCGTGCACCTCAGGTTGCAGCCAAAAGGGTATCACTTCAGAGCAAAGAAGGAATACCTGGTGCTTACAACCCTAACCCAGGGACTACTGCAGTGCACGGTGATAAACTGTCAGCCTCTGCATTACTCATTTCAGCAAAGGGAAATTTTTTTTTGTGACACAAATATTTCTGATTCACATATAAACCTAAATGTCCTGTTACTAAAAAAAAAAAAAAAAAATCTCTAACAATTTTGCATTGATCCTCAGTGACCACAGTTCATTTTGGCTCAGAAGCAAATAGTACAGAGAGTGACTGTGAAATTTGTGAATGTCACTAACTTTACCTCCAGGATATGGAAAGAATACCTCTTCCACAAGGGAACCCAAATAACACCATCGCTGTCTCCTTCCCATCCTCAGAGGGATGGAACAACTCTCTTCTGAGGACATGCTGAGAGAGTTGGGGCTGTTCAGCCTGGAGAAGGCTCTGAGGAGATACTAAAGGGTCCTGTAAGAAATATGGGGACTATGTTTTTAACAGGGCCTGTTGAGACAGGACAAGCAGTAATGGCTTTAAATTCAAAGAGGGGAGATTTAGACTAGATAAAATGAAGAAATTTTTTTACAATGAGGGTGGTGAATGACTGGAACAGATTTCCCAAAGAGGGGGTCGATGCCCCATTGCTGGAAATATTCCTGGTCAGGTTGGATGGGGCTTTGGAAAACCTGCTCTGGTTGAAAGTGTCCCTGCTCACTGCAGGGGGATTGGACTGGATGGCCTTTAAAGGTCCCTTCCAATCCAAAGTATTCTGTGGTTCTGTGAAACATAGGTACAGAAAGCAAATTAGCAGTGTCACTCCTGTTCAGCATTCATAGAGCAGGAGCCAGTTGATTCTTGATCTGATTCTCAGGGTAGCATCCAAGACATCCACAATACACATATGCCTGGATCTGTGATTTAAACAGCCTGCTTTCAAAAGCAGTCTCTCTCTCAGCTATAACCTTATGGTTTATTTATCCACCTATTAGATGAGGCTATAGGTTGTAGTACAAACAAATTCTGACACATATTACATATCTAAAATTAAAGGCTCAATTACTACACAAAGAAACTATCAGGAGACAACCTTGTCATGAGAAAAGGACTGTGCTACTAACAGTCTCTGCTCACATAAGTCAGTCAGTAAATTGTATACTTACGTCCAGCAGAGACTGGCACATACTCACCAAATATTTGCATGCCAGTCTTACAAACCTTTAGCAAACATTTACAGAAGGCAGTGAAGATATTTCTACATCCCACTGCAAAAGGTTTCAACTTTTAGTTTGGAAGTGGGAAAGGACAATATCTTGAATGTACTGAACTTTTTTTTTTTTTTCTCCTCACAGCAGCATAAATTGATGGGACACAATTCTCCTCCAGTATCCACAACAGAGTCCACAAAATAACAATCTGCATTAAACTCTACATTTTGTTCTCCCCACCCATTTTTTAAACTTGGAATAAACCAGAACCACTAGTTCAAGCCCTCCCAAAGGAATATCTTATTTCAAAACATTTATCATATGCCTAACTCCTCTAAATTAAAAATCAGCAATCTTGCATGGATCAGTCAACTTTAATCTTCCTTGAGAAGAAAAGACTCCCATAATTTTTACAAAAGTCTGTGTCATAAATATTCCAAATTGTGTTTTATGAGCAGAGTGAGAAGCTGTAGACAAGAAAAGATAAATCCCAGGACTTGGGAAATACAGTGTAAACTACAGCCAAGCTGAGCATCGTTCTACTTAAGGAATTAAAGGAACAAAGCTTGTAAAGGTTGTAAAATACAGCAAAGGTTGTACTTATGCCAAACTCTTTGGCTTACAGTCTTTAGTAACAGAGAAGGGCAAAGTAAAACATACTGTTCTGTGCAACTTCATTCACAACATCCTTTAACTACATTATTTACATTATTTAATAAAAAAAGTACACTTTGGAAAGGCTACTGCATATGCTTCTGAAGACAAGGGAGACAGCTGAGACTAGCAGCAGAACCTGGCTTTGTGTCCTTTGATTCCTTCCTAGGATCTGCATAGAATGCAGACAGTTAAACAGAAAAATATTTCATCCAGTCTCTGACAGAAATCAATGCAGACATTTCCAAGGAGCAATATAAAATCTTATTACAGCAGCAGTTCCCAGAGTTACAGTACATGGTGATCTCTCAAAATCCAAATCTTCTACTTGCTTCTAGATGGACCAATAAAAGACCTACAATCTCAAACTCTGGACCATACATTTTCTCATAAAAATGCCATAGGAAATGCAATTAAGTAGAAGGCTACTACGATGACCAAAAAATTCCATACTTTAGTAATTACTTAAGCATACTTAGATTTCTTGTAGTGCATTGTAAAGTCTCATTCGTATGCTGTCTCTGTCCTATTACAGTTACTTAAACATAACGAAGTACAGGATATAAACTAAACACCCTTAAGGTATCAGTTCAGAAGCAGGAAATGTTACATAAAGGAGTAACTTAAAAATTCCTTTTCTTCTCCTCAGTGTGAGGGTATAGTTTATGAAAAATAAATTAAGTCTACTAAAAAATTTTATGTTCTTGTTTATCACACCTTAAGTTACATGTGAGCTTTTTGCAATGTTCTAACAAACTGCTCAAAATTCTTCATAATGCATCTTGTTGTTAGCATATCTGAAATTTACATTGTCAAATGCATTTTCTGCATATTTCAGCAAACCCATCACCATGTTATATAGATCATAGTAACACAGCATTATCCAATGTATGCAAAAGGAAAGTCTAGTTTCAATACGAAAACGTCAAACTCCTGCATTCAGAATTCTGTGATCTTGATTAGTAAAACCTTTCACTTTGAATAGAAGTTGCACAAATACAAAAGGAACTTTTAGTATGAGCTCTTTAATATTTGCTAAAGAACGATCCACTGCACCCAAAACATAGGGCTAACCGGTTCCATTAGTGTCAGCTTTCTAAGAATACTGGATATGCTACTGAAAGCTCACCTAAGTCTCCGTAAGGACACACACGAGTGGTGTGAGTTTGACATGCCAGTCTTTAGGCAAAAAAAAAAAACCCTTTTGCCTCTAAATGGATACTTAACAGTTCGAATCTGCATGTGTTAAAGGAATTAACACTTCTCATTCTACTGTTCACACAACATTTAAGTAAAAATACTTTCCACACTGACATCTAGTGAAGTTTTACAGCAAGAAGAAAAAGCCCATTCTAATAGTTTGCCACTTACAGAAAGCTTTTCATCTTCCAAATTACCTATACTTTAGATTACTAGAATTTGAAACACATTTGTACATCATGCACTAATTTCTTTTGAAGGGTATTTTGCCACTGCTTTTAATAAGTTAACACATTTACCTGCAAAAGGCTCAGATTTTCTGACAGGTAAATTACAGAAAGTGATAATGATAATATCTGATGTAATTAAATTTAAAAGACGAGCAGCAAAGTTACTATTTTCCTATCATGCCAGATGTACTTTTAAGGGCTAAACATCCAACATTAACAAAACAATTTTACGAAATTTGATGGGAATTATGAATGCAAAAGATTTTTCACACATTTTAGATATTAATAAGACAAGTAATCTCTCTATGCAGTACCCAGAAAGCTTGTGTTTCTACAGTCTCTGTTATCAAATGA
This sequence comes from Corythornis vintsioides, assembly GCA_025447755.1. NCBI lineage: Eukaryota > Metazoa > Chordata > Aves > Coraciiformes > Alcedinidae > Corythornis > Corythornis vintsioides. Next base: position 61,166 of record JAOEGS010007080.1, read on the forward strand.
AGAAAGAGAGGTTGCTCTGGGAAAACCTAAATTAAATCTCCTGCTCAGAATCATCCCAGAGCTTATGCTTGGTTAGCTTCATGAACAGCACACACAGTCTTTGAAGGTGCAGAAGTGGTGGGACTGTTAGAGAGAGCTGCTGAGTTTTTTGACCTCGTAGCTGCTCCTTGACTAACACAAGGACAACAGACCAGCTCAGATACCTTCTGCCCTCCTTAAGCTGTGCTCCAGGGAGACAAGACATGAAGTTGTATCAGCTACATTAATTTCAGCCCTCATTAATGTTCTAAAGGCAAAGACTCATTTTTATGCCTCATCAAAAAAAGGCAGTTAAGCACTACCTGACACAACGTATGGGAGGCTCAGTGCTGACTCTGGGGAAAATGCATCACCTACTGAATCACAAACAAACCTATAAAAGCTTTCTGCAGTGACAGACATTTGAAGAGAGACATATTATGTATCTTTCCCTCTCATTAGTGGTTGCACTTCAGATATGAGTTTGGGCTCTGCTTTTTCAGATCTCTGCATAGTTGTAATTTGCAACAGAACAAACTGCCTTGAGCCTCAAAGCACAAGGCAGAAGAAAGGGAAGGTCCATTTAGATAGAGGTCATATTTAAAACCAGAAATATTCCAGGGCAATTCTTGGTAAAAACTGTAGTAGTCTAGAAGTCCAGCAGTGCAGAAAGCCCTATCTAGGGACTGGATACTCCAGTACTTCTGTTTGAGCTTCAATCTGCTGACTCCATGGCTGTTGGCTTCACAAGATGTGTCTGGAAAGCTGTATGTTTTCTGGTGCTTGAGGGACGTGAGGGGAAAAACAGCTGGATATTAAATTATGTTTTGGCTAAAAGCTGCCTGAAGCTAAATTACACACTTGTAATCACTTCAATTGCAAGGCAAAAATACTAGTAATTAATTGTGGCAATGTGACAGGATTTAAAGCAACCAAACAGAATTCTTGATACTATCTACTATTCTAAAATGTAGAAATCTGAAAGCTATCAACATTTTATGTACTGAAATTTGTTCCACTTGAAATGGCATCAGAATTAGTTTCTCCAGTTAATAACCTTCTCTTCATCTGAATCTAATCTTGACAACAAAAACGCCATCAAGAATTATGAAATTGAAAAATGGCTTCTGTTTCAAACAAAAAACTCTTAATATGTGCACTCTATTTTGTATTTAATCACAGAGAAGCTGCTAGATATCCAGGTTTATCCAGACAAAGTCTTTTTTTTTTCTTTCCTACACAGAAATTCTGTCCTGGTGGGAGGTAAATAAATAAAAAAAAAAATTAAAAAAAAAAAAGAAGACAAATTTAGCCATTTGCCTGGAATTTGTAGATGCTGGGCAACACAGGCTGGTGGTAGCTCTCATGTGGCTGCTTAATTTTGGAATAAAATTTAGAAAGGAAAAAAAAAAAAAAAAGGAGGGGGGGCAAAAGAATATTTTGATGCTTTGAAAGCGGATACATACCAGGCAGCAATTAAGGCAATTAGTAACTACATATTACAGACAAGAGGAAAGGATGAAGAGTTTTCAAGTACTAAATAGCTTATACTGAAATTTGACAAGATACCTCCCAGTTCTGATTCATAGCCTTTAGCCATCTCGCATTGTGTTAGACCAAGTTTTGTTTGTTTGCTTAAAAAAAAAAAAAAAAGAACAAATCATTCATTACAGAGACAGAAAAATGCCCTGACCAAAGGTGACTCAGCTTCAAGATGTTTTATATGGAATATACATTTGATTAAAAAAACAAACAAACAAAAAACAACAAACAACCCACAACAGAAATTCTAAACAACATAGGAATTAAAAAAAAACAAAAGAACAAAACATTAAAAAGCATACACACAATGTCAGCCTCAGAAAGGCACAACAAAATCTCTTACTGAATCCCAGACTGACACTGTATTTGCCTTTTACAGAAAATTGGTAGTTAATATGCTAAGCTGAAAGAATGTCAGCAAAATTGGAAACATACACCTCTGCCTGGAATCACAGCAAATTGAGTAAGCAGCTGCTTAGAGACAAAGTGGGAAAGTCATCTGAACTCAAGTAAAATGGATTAGTTTTTGCTGAAGTCAACACAAAACCATGAACCCAACACTATCTACTGAACCTCAAAATCTTCAAGAATAGCATGGATAAAAAGCTCATTTCCATACAATCCCTCTAGACTGAACTGAAACAAGAAAGAAAACTGACATCTGAACATCTGGTAACACCACAATAGAGAGTATGCGAAACTCTGCTACTCTCTCATTTCTGAGCTATATTGCAGGACTGAAATTACTACTTTGGATGATTCTGAACCACGGTCAAAAGATGTAACAAATTCCAAGTTCCCGCTGCCAAGAGAAACAAAGACACTATAAGGGCACCTGCTCAGCCATCTATCAGGATTCAGGCTGCCTCACTTAACATCCAATTTCAAAACCCTTCACTAAGCAGACCATGCCTGAAAGCAAGGTCTGCTTTAATTTAGTAAAATGCACTTCATTTACATAAAGATAAATGACTGACAAAGATTTTTTTTTTTTTGGTCCTCCTGTAAGCAATCATAAATGTATGCTTCTCACCTTCTCTAAAGCACCAAACAACATTTCAGTGTATTATTTTCTTAATTTTCGAAGGACCTAATGCCAAGTTCATTAATTACTTTAGTCTGTGAAAATCAGCTAATTCTACTTACACGAGGAAATTAGCCAAAGTTTGTCTTCATTAGACTTGAGACTCAGGCCAACCTGACCTGCTTAAGAAAAAGAGAGTAATCACCCACATCAATCCCTTGCTACACTGTGCTTGGTTAATTAGCTTACTGAAACCAATTAAACACATGAAGATGCATTTATGAATAAATGCTAAAATGCTAGATGAGAAGACTTAATTATTCTTCCAAGTTCAGTGACAGACACTAAAACAATTCTATGTTCCCTTGCTGACAAGTTTATAAAGAATACCTTCCCCATCCAAAAAATTCCACAAGACACCAATTATAGATATAATTTTGTTCACACTCAAAACAAATAGCATGCTTTTAATGCAACCTCCTATGAAATCATGTAGGAAACTCTCCAAAAATCACAAAATACTCAGACATAAACAGATAAGAGTTCTTCTACCTTCAAGACATCTGCTAGTTTGCCAGGTAAACTCCAGGGAAAGAATATTCAGGCCAAGCTTCATCTCACCTAACTTCATCCATCTAAACATTTTACTTGAAAAAAAGTTTCTCCTCCCACAGTCAGCTGAATAGTGATAGGAATTTCTAGAGAAAATAAGGTGCACTTTCAGGTATGTATCCAAAAACCTACCTTGTCTTCACATTGTTAGGTAGAGGATTATCTCACCATATTTCATAGATTCATAGATATTAGGGGTTGGAAGGGACCGAGAAGATCATCTAGTCCAATCCCACTGCCCGAGCAGGATCACCCAGACCAAGTCACCCAGGAACAGATCCAGGCGGGTCTTAAGTGTCTCCAGAGATGGAG
>JAOEGS010007080.1:68268-83007 GCA_025447755.1 Corythornis vintsioides
TTTTGGGGAGGGAGGGGGGTTAATAGAGAGCGGTCTGTTATCGGTCTGGGGGTTGCCCTGACCCCAAACCGCGACAGGTCCTCGTTGTTTTGTTTTTCAAAGGACAGCAAGGCTTCCAGGATAATCATCCTCTATGCACTATATATATATATTCTTTCCTGTTCCAAGGTCTAGGACTGTAAAATAAAAGCTGAATTGCTCACAGTTTATCATTGCATGAGTTAGGACCTTAAGACACCAAGTAAATGCAATAAATGAGAATTGACAACAGCAGAACTTACATCTTGCTGGTGTCTATGAAGAATGTCTCCTGGATATCTACATGACAGTCAATTGAGAAAAAGATTAGCAAAGGAGCTTGAAACACTGCCATTCTCTTTCCAGAAATTTTAAAGGCCATCTACTCAATCTGCATAAAGAAAGGCTTATGCTCCAAGCACACTTACTAGTGAGCATGCCTTGCACCACCGCTATTACTCCTTTTATGCTCTTTCTGGGGTTTTATTGCTTATACAAGACATTGTTTAGAAAGAACAGGTCAGGTATTTTCATTTTCACTTGGATTTAAACTCCTGGAGTGTCCACAATGGTCAATACATATGTTAATGCACAACAGCTGACTCAAGGGTGAAACTCAGGCAGGAGAAAAGGTTGAGCTTCTGTCATTTTTACTATTCACTGCCTCTACTTTCTGCCTCAGTAAGACAGAAAACATTAGTCTAATTTCTTTGCATTCTACTTCTGAGATGCGGTCCCTTTGCAAAGGACAAAGGAAAAGCCAACAGGATCTACACAGTTTATTAACACTGGAGAGGTCAGTATAGTAATAGCATCATACCTGGTGCACAGCAGGAACTACTTGCAGGCTTCAAAGATCAGCTGATGTTCTGTCTCTTGACAAAATGAGCTAGAGATTCTATTTTTCCTTAGAAGTACTTTGGCTGCATGTTACCCTGGAGGAATTGGTCAGTCCTATCTCTTCCCCATACTCTTGAGAACCTGCCTTGCAATAATACTTCTTCAACAAAGCAGTTTTGGAGCTTAGAAACTCTATTTTATTCTAAAATGTTTGCTGATAGGCTGAAAGCTGAGGTTTTCCCCAGCAGTTGATACGTTGGTTCTCTTCAACCCTCTCCAGTAACTAAGAGACAACAGTACAGACCATTCCACATGTCTGGGATTCTCAAATCCAAAATTAGATCTGAATCAGCAAATCCCTACCTATGCCTTAAGCAACAATGGGCACACCATTTCACACCAGTAAATTAAAATATATGATATTTAAAAGGAAACACTTTCTGTATATTTAATAGAAGCTACATCTTCTGTAAAAAACCTCCTTTAATAAGCATATCTTCTCAATTACATACACAAGGAGAAGACAAAGAGAAGACTTAGTTTTACTTTTGAGAATAAAGGCATTTGGAATGAAGCCTATGAAAACCTACTCATTTCTTCTCGATTAATTGCAATGATTTTCCTGTAAGCATATCTGGTTTTCTTGATCCAGTTCTGATTTGCATAAATTCTTCCAAGAAAATAATTACCTAATCTAATGATTTATCCATTAATAGAGATTTGGGCCACAACAGATAATGAAGATTAACAGATGAAGTTTCAGAAGAATTCTGACCAGCATAAACAGGCATTTACATCACTAGGAGTCTCACTGTACGTTCACTTTGAATGCAGCACTTTCAGTGTGCTGAGGGAATATGACTGATCTAGGCATCCTTAGTAAATTAAGGTGAACTCTTAACTCTACTTTTATGGACATAGAAACAGAAATTAATGGAACACTTTGCTTTGTCTGTCTACTAACAAGCCCGAAGTTAGTGTTGCTGGTTCTCAGCCAATACTACATTGCTCATTAATTAAATTTCATCTAATTCTAAATAAACTGCAATGAAAAGAAGAACACAAAAGAGATGCTGCAGCCTTAAGTAATACTGGTTAGAGCAGATTCCAGATGTCCTCTTTTATCTTTCCAGAGCTTAAGAACTTTGGGGTGTAGCAGCTTCCCCTCAGAGCCTTAATGTACTATTGTCTAATTCAAAGATGCTTCCATTGATTATAAATTATGGGAAAAGGAGCCTCATCGCTCAGAACAAGCACAACTTATTACTGTTTGTTTTTTTTTCCCTTGGTGTGGTCACAGTGCAGGTGATAGAGGCCAAATGTAAATCACTAAGTATGAAACTGAACAAAAAACTGACAGAAACACAACAAGCAAACTCTTGTCCCTGTTGTAAACCCCATCTGGTTGGAGAAAAACTTAAAGTCTCCAACTGGTCCTAAAAGCCCAGGAGTGACAGAAAATAACCACAAAACAAGGAGGTCTCCAAACTCTCAACAGCTCAGGATGTCAAAGATTTGACCATAGTAGCCATAGCACCCAGAGTCTTACATTTAAAAAAAAAAATATATGAAGTGTCATATAGTCTTTTAAAATGCTTCATGACACCTGCAAGTCATCAGCAGAGACCAAAGTCTCTCTGCACTACAGTGACAAATTTGCACATTAAAACAGTAGGGAAAGCACTAGTAAGCAAGATATTTCTCTCATTCAGAAGGTTTCTGGTTCTTTTAAAGAAAGGCTTCTTCCATATAGTACATACTGAGTAAGGACTTGCTGTTTCTTTCACAGGGCTTAAAGAATAGGGCATAGCACAATGTTAAAGGTAGCTGCTTACCTCAGTCAATGCAAAGCATCTAACATTACATATTCAATACCAAATATTGCTTGAAAACAGAAGCTTTAACAAGATCTATTTTTTAGTCTAAATTGGATGCACTATCTTTGCAATAACCTCCTTCTATCTGTGCAACATTTCCTTAGGATTCAGAATTGGCACTTATAATCAAAATACCCCATTTTTTCTATTATTTATGTTGATCCATTTCACAGGCAATAAAATTATTTATCATCATATCAACCCCTTTATTGTTACCCTCAGTAACTGCTACCTCAGAGCCTCAGCTGTGGCCCAAGGCCAAGTGAAAGGCAAACTCCCAATACCAACAGGTTGCTTATCCGAGCGATCCTTTAGGGCACGGCATACATGCAAAAGGAAAAGGAAAATTAAAGAAAACCATTTCAGCTACCTTGCCATGTAGTTTGTGGACATCATATCTTATTTGAGCAAATTCACGGAGTCCAAAAGATCCTCCAACAAGATACAGCTGAAGAACAAAATGAAAACAGACATGTTAGGACTATCACAAAAAAAGAACACTTTGATTAGTTAAAAAGCTCACTTTGCAAACTGACACAATTCATTTACCAAGGGACCCTACTATTCTTCTAACAGAAATGCCAGGAACTTAAGAAAATAATCAGCTGGAAGATGTATAGGAGAAGAGGGAGAGCACATTAAGCCAGAGCTGCCTTCTACTCTCTGGATCTGGATTTCACCAATTTCCTCCTTCACACAAAGACAGCTGCTTCATGACTCACATTTTCTAGGGACTTCCCCTCCTATTACCCCTTCTCTCTATATGGTTTCCTGACAGAACTGCAGCAAAGGAACCTTTACATCACCACCACGTGACTTACTCTCATTTTCAAACTCTGTGGGGAAGTAACAATGCCACATTGCCTTACTCTGATGTCTGTGGGTAAGAGATTTAATTAACATTCTGAACAGATTTGAGCTGTGGTTCAAGGATACATTATCACATAGGCTAAGAAATCACATCGAGCACACCTGTACTTTCATTATTGCCTCCTCAGCTGTCTTGCAATTCCCTCCACACCTGTGAAGCTCAGGAATAAGAATACTAAAGGCAGAAATAGAGGAAAAAAAATATTTGTATCTACATAAAGAAACCATTAAAATTGTTCTTTCTTATGACAGAGGGATATCAATAAACCAGTATTCTTACCATTAAAAATACTGGTATATTTACCAATAAATAATGGTATTTTTACCATTAAAAATCATAGAATCATACAAGTGTTCTGGTAGGAAGAGACCTTCAAGATCATCATGTACAACTGTTAACCCAGCACTGTCAGGTCACCACTAAACCATGTCCCCAGGTGCTATATCTAGACATCTTTTAAGTATCTCCAGGGCAATGATGCCACCACCACTTCCCTTGACAACCCTTTTAGTTAATAATTTTTTTCCTAATATCCAGCCTAAATCTCCCCTGACATAACCTGAAGCCTTCTCCTCTTGTCCTATCATTTGCTACATTGGAGACAGTGGACAACAAAAGAGCAAGTGTTGTTAACACCATCAAGGGCTTGAAAACTAGCTTAAGAATCTAGCTACTCTGTGGAAGAATCAGGCCTCTGACTCCTACTCCAACCTGACAATCTCTCTGCTGCTCCCTATTAAGGCAGATGCACAGAAAGCCAAAATTCACATCTAGAGATGCACATCTAAGGAAGGTGTAAGCATAAGGAAGCTCTAAGGACCAGAGTGAAAAACCCAACAAAACTTAAACTCCAACACCAGCCTATTTTGATCATACTGCATTGCTGTTAATAGTCCTTCACTACACACAGTTGCTGCACCAGGAGCTGTTTTCTACACAACACTGCCTGGTACCTTGCTACGTACACATTGCAGCAATGGCCTGTGTCCAGGAATCATTATAATTATGCTGCACAGGCAATCAAAACTTATGTTCTTTCCAAAAAGTATGCTATCGGAAGTTCAGGTCACTGAGGCCACTACTTGGTAAAAGAACTCACACCTGCAGAACACCCTCCTCACAGAGACTTAAGATGATGTGAAGTTACAGACTGGTACCCAGGCAGTAATTCACGCTGTTCTCAGAACAGGGAACCCTTCACCAGCAGCCAGGAGCTGAATGGTCCACGGTCTCTTTCTGGTCTGGCCCTTTCAGTAAGACTAAGAATCAAGCTTAGGAAACAAATAGACACAAATTTTATTATATTAACATCCAGCTGCTAAGCCACAGAGCTCTGATTTCAGAAATCTAAGCAGAAAATCAATACTCGTATCATAATTTTTCATTTAATTAATTATGCTCTTGTAAATACTGAATCATCAAAATGCACAACAGAAAAAAAGTTATTCATAGGGGGCGGGAGGGAGAGGGTTGGTATTCTGGCAAGAAAGAACAACAGAATGTGAAAAACTAAGTACAGTTAAAAAGACCCTGAGCTTTATTCAATATTTATTTGATCAAAAGCAGGAGATTTGTCAGCTTTAGATATGGTAACACATAATGCTAAAAGTCTCAAGGATCAAACTATAATTGAATTGCAATATGGTTGACACCTCAGCATAAATTTTCATTAGCTGACCTTCTTTAATTCCTAACAACTCATTGGCTTTTAATTACCATAATACTTAACTTAAACTTTGAGGCCTAATGAAGATAAATCAGACGTGCTAAAGACAAGTTTATGGCTATTACAAAGCACAACTTATGGCCTTTGTGTATATTAGTATGCTGTCAAGGAGTGGGTAAGGTGGGGTAAAAGCAGCTGGGCTAGAAATGGTTCAGCAGAGCTGTTAAACCCGTCAGAAACTAGCAATTACTTGTGAAACATAAAATTCTCTGCCAAACAACAAACTTGCATGAACTATAGGCCATTATGAGATGCAATATGAACAAGTGGAAGACCTTCAACTGGCCTGTTCCTCGTAACCCAACTATTACTTACACAATGGGAAGGTACACAGTGCTTTCCAAAGTCAGGCTGGAAGATAAAAAGAATGAAATACTACAGTCTTTAACTTTAATAATTTAAAACTATGTAATGTACACTCTAAGGGAAAGCAAGTAGGAGGTTGTTGCATGAAATAAGTCAGGTGCTACTCATTTTGTCTCATTGCATCCTATCACTTGTCTCACACAGTGCGCTTGACATCTACAGCTATGCACGTGATACAGAAATTGATACACACACTTCTTAGTTCCTTTAGAAAGATTTTGGAATGAGACAGTAATTTTACTCACATCACATTTATGCTACTAAAGGGGAAAAACCTTTTGTTTTGATGTACTTTTGCTCTCCATACATCATAAGCAGCGTTAACTAGCCTGGCAAGTTGGCACATTGCTTATCAGGCCTTACCCGTATAGTTACCTTTACACTTCTTATGCTGCAATGGTAGATTTATGCTGAAACATCAGTTAGGCTGTGTCAGAGTCAAAGCACATTGATGCTGTAAGAAATTACAAATGCCACTGAAATATTACACAGTGTAATGTTGGAAGGTTAAGATTAAAATCACATCATATCCAAAAGAAAAGAATACACATAAAAACATAAATAGTACATTTACAAATGCACTTGACCAGTGTTCTAAAGCACCAAACATGACGCCCAAGACCACTGCAAAACCATCCCAGAATGAGTTGTATTCAACACTTATTTAATCAACCAACAGCATGTCAATACAGTAAGCTGACAGTCCTGAGCATGAATTGCCTTGACCTACAGAAGCCAAAGCAGCAATGGACAGCTATTCAGTCAATTAGATTCTTGAAAAGTATCTTCAAAAGCCAATAAAAGAAGGTATAAATGAATTTATGCAACTATAATAGCATTAAAGGTAGTAAAGTGCTCAGTGACTGACAATGCAATACTGGTCTTGGCTTAAGTGATTCATTTTTCTTTTTTGAATTATAAGGAAATATATTCTACCTTCAAGTTAACTGTATATAAAGGGAAGAATACATACACATAAACAACAATTAAGCATCAAGAGTCACCAATCAGAATAATCAGAGATGGGATAAGACTCAACTTTGGAAATACAGAAACCTTATCAGGTTAGCTTGCACATCTCACACACATTTCTAGTTTTCCAATTTACAAAATAATCTCTACCTTCATTGCAAAAGACTCTTCAGTTAAAAAAGGAATGGACTACAATGGACAAATTTGCTTAATGGAAGCCAAGGGCAACAGTTACTGGTCCACCAACAAGTCCAGTGTGTTCCATCCACTAGACCAGACATAAAAGAGACTAAGTTATTCAGGATGCCATATAAATAAACCAGGCTGGCAACACTCTAACAAACTCAGGCTCCAGTTCAATGAAAGGGGAAAAATAATGCCACGTATAATGAAAATTAAGACATTTTTCTCCATTCTGGTTTTAGAATCGTATGTATATTTAACTTGCACCATAATGTTAAGGCATTGCCACCTGAGGAATATTCAAGCTGGAAAGTTCACATATACCTGTGTTCTTTCATAGTGAAGGACCTATTCATTTTATATGCTTCAGAAAGTGCAGGAAAAAAATATTATGTAGTGAACATCATCTGTCTAGCTACTTGAATGAATGCAGCAGATCAATTAAATTATGACATCACTTTTTCATTTACACCAGAAGTTTACCTTAAGAAGGCAAAAACCATAAAACAGTACTAATTAGCCAGCACTTAACACCAAAGCAAACAACTTAACAGTACTGCCAGCACAACCCCTCACTAAAGAGTTCATATTGGATTATTCCTTTATGTTTCAGCGAGCACACAAAAAAAAACAAGCCCAAACCAACAAAGCCTACAATGCTATAATGCAATTAAGCATGCATGGAAGACTTGCATGTTCCAAAACAAAATGAAAGATGGGATGTGACATAAGACTATCATCTGTCACATACACTCAGCAACTCAGTAAACATTTTATGTAAAAAAATGACATAAAATTCTCTTTAATCACATTCTTCTTAAAATTCTTTTTGTGCCCTTCTCCATTGGGAAGTATGTTACACAATCAGTTATGGATGGCATCAAACTGATCCCTTGAACCACTTCAGGATGGGAACTACTTGTATTTGTCACCAGCTACAGTGAGATGGTCACTAAGGACTCCTAACAGCAGTAGAACTTGGGACTTACAGCAGATCCCTACTTTTTTTAGTTTCCTGCATCATCTATATACAGCAGCCATTTTCAGTTCCTTGGGTTAAAATAACAAGAAACTATTTCTCTGGCAGCAGCAGCAACTTGCTTTATCACAGGCTTCCTTGTTGGTAAGGACAGACATTCCTGCTATAGTACCACTTGTGAGAGACAGATTACACTATTACATTTGTCATAAATCCCTAAATTAGCCAAATCACAATATTTAGTGCTGGTAATTGGTGTTTTAGGCATTGGTGGAAATGTTATGATACATATCACTGGAGAAGGAACACAGTAATTTTCTAACCTCTCCTTCAAGACTGCTGCTGCAAAACCCTCCAGTTGTTCATCAGGAGCTTCAAAATTGAACAGCCACGTGAATTATTTTATTTTAGTTTGCAGTGATCACGGTAAAAAGGGTTTGGGGGTTTCCTTTTTAAAGAACTGTCATATGTGAGGTGCATGACTGGTGAAAGATGGCAATTGGACAGCCCAGAAGACTGAAGTCTCTTTTTTGTTCCCTAAATAAAGTTCCAGGGCAAACTGCCAGTCCCAGAAAAGACCCAGGCAAGTCATCTTAACCTGAAGCGCCCCCCTCTGCCAGCTCTAACTCTCGGGAGTTTATCTCCCACAGCAATTCTGAACTTGCCTCTAACACTGAAACTGCCGAGAGAAAACAGTGCAAAGTACTCTCACAAGCTTACAAAATCCTGTCCCCACCCTCGACTGGAGCAGAAGAGGGTTTTTACCTTTTCTTCTCGCCTGCAACAAATGGAAAAGCATTTTCAGTTCAGATCAGAGGCCTCCTTTAGAGAAAAACAGGGAACAAAACTATGCATCCCTTAGCAGCCACTTCATTCAAAAGCATGACAAAGAGAATGCACTGACATATACTTGAATTCACAAACTGCAGAAAGACTGAACTGCATTATTTCCAAAAATGGATGAAATATGCCAGTAAATGACCGCATGGATCCCATACTGGCAATGTGGGACAGCAGCTGCTGTAAACTGAGTGATAAAGCAGAAGAGTGTAGTTTTTACAGCATGTAGAACTCTGCAGAGTATTAAACACCGAAGACAGCAAATACAAATGACTACAGGCCAAAGTACTGCAAACATTCCACACCTATCCTTTCAGTGTTACTATTCTGTCTCGGGAAGACAACAAAACCTTTTTACTAAAATGCCCATTACATAACAAGCTGAAAAGCACAGAAAATGCATTTAATGGAAACCACTCCAAGAACAACGTAGAAGAGACAGAGACCTGTATATTCCCCAGCATCAGCATTAGCACAAAAAGGCACTTTCAGACACAGCTTTGCCATTTTGCATTATGTAAATTGCTTGGGCTGCTCAGATGACAAGGGAATTTCACTCAGCAGCTGGAGCTGTTTGAAAACGAGGACTGCCATGGTAGTCAAGCTGCACCTTCTGAATATCACCTTCTCTTTCTTCATAAACTTCTAAAAGACAAAATTTTGATGCCTTATCATTCCCATTACTCACAGATTCAAATCTAGCCAAGGTATGCTACAATGAGAAACTGTTTACATCTCACGGCAACATGGTGTTCTTGTGACGCCCTGGTCAAAAGAGCAATAAACTGAAATCTGTAGTAAAGAAAATGAAAATAAACTATTATTGCACAGGTTACACTTCCCCATTGACAATACTGGACAGGAGATGAAGATGAAATATACTACAGAGAAAATATTAACCTTTCATCTTTACCTTTACGACTCCTCAAAGAAGGTGGAGACTTCTTCAGGAAAGACTAAACAAAGTATAAACAGTCAAGTCTGTACTTATGTTCCATTTCTGAGGCTCAACACACAACCTCAGTTCTCCTAAATGACAGATTAGCCCATTCTAACAGTAGTAAACAATGCAAATGCACTCTTTATGTTTTATAATGGAACAGAAGGGAAATCTGGAGTACTAATGAGTACCTATTTGTCTACCATTTAAATGGAAAATAGTACTCAGAGATTAAGAATTAAAAGTTTAAGGCATTGATTCAAAAGATGAGTTTAGAAACTTCAAAGCCTGACAGTCAGCTGAAGATGGAAGTCAGCTAATTCAGACTGCAGAAACGGGAGCCCACAGAAGCCCATTCAGCTTTAACATTCTGGCTTCCACTCTGACACTAACAGTTCCAAAGGGTGGTTTTGTCTGGAACAGCTCCACACTGCTGTGGATTTAAACACAGATGAAAAGGAGATGCAAAGAAGAAGTGCAGCAGAAGCTGAAGACCTAACTCATCATGAGCTTAGAGACCAAGTATTTATAAACACAAGTCACTGAATCATATAAGCAATGCTCTGTGATTTGCTGGTTGAGAGCAACCATTTAAAAATTCTAAAATCAGTTTTGTATTTATTTCTTCTCTAGGCTACAAATGTAATACTTGTGACTTTTACTGTCAATTACAATTTATCTACAAATATTAGGAGTCAGAATTCTCGTCTCATGGGTAAGCATTCTATTTATCTCTCAAAAGTATATTAACATAAAAATCAACTGTTCTGCATACGTCAAATTTTATTGTAAAGTTACATGAGGCAATAGATATTAATAAAAGTCCTGAGTTCAATATTATGTCTGGATCGAGGCAATACTGTGAATGATGTTAACAATAAAACTGGCATACCTAAAAGTGAAAAATGCTGATTGCAGTAATCCTTTTTCAAATAATATCAGAAGATAATGTAATAACTGTTTCTACACATAGACATGGATAGCAACAACAGATCTCAAAAACTTGATTACTTCTGAGAAAAATGTTCCATATTTCTCAGCTTTTAGATCATCTTTTATGGGCAGATGCTCCAGAATCTGTGGGGAAAAAAAAAACTGTGCCTTGTATTCAGCATACTCCAGGACTCAGAATTCACCAGCATCTTAGGAAAGGAATTATACATGTTGTATTTAAGGAAATTAAAAACAGTTTTCCTACCTACTAACTCTGCAAAACTTTCAGTTTCCAAGACTCACAGCACAGTAAAATACCATTTCACAGTATTTGCAAAACATTTCTGAGCATCAGTCACAGCATCCAGATGACCCTGACTTCCACCAGTGAATGAAGCTAATCCACAAACATATAATTTCATGTCCTGATGTCTGAGAAAGGTGTTTTAGTTTGATTTGTTTTCGTCTCTCAACCTTTTTGACAAACAACTGGTTCATTAACAAGGGCCTCAGATGCCACTGACCTTCTCTTAATGGCACCTGGAAGCACTGACCACATTGCTGCAGCTTTGTTAGGGATTCTCTCTAACATGACCTTTTTCCTTGTCCTTTATGTGACAGGCATTCTTAGCATCTCTTGACAAAGTGTTTATCGAAGTAAACTTGCACTGTTCAAGGCAGCAATGTAGATGGCATTGCAGTACAGATGTGTGCATACATTGATGGAAATAGATTTGAGAAACCTGTTTATTCATAGAACAGTCTTTCACCATCCCTAGTTAATCCACTCTTCTCTTTTGGCACCACTGTCACAGCACACAGGACGGCAGACAAGATCCAGAAAGAGAAGCAAAGTACTTGTAGATGTACAGTCATTACAGGATGAATTAAAAAAAAAGCTAATGGATATAGGGAAAGAAATAAAAATCTACAGCTACAGACATGGAGAACATCACAACATACTGCAAATTTGGAACCTGCAGCACTACATATATAGTGCAATGTACTTGCTATAGGTGTACAATAAAAAATCACCAAATGGGCCATTACTTGTATTTTCTATCTGCTAAGACACCACTTAAGATCCTCAGAATGTATTTTTTCCCCCTGGGACACATTTAGAGCACAACTCACTTTGTGACTTAGAAAGTATGAGAGATCCCTGTCTAGAACCAGACAGAACCACAAAGGCAAGTTTGGAAAAGCGGTGTGAACATATGAAATAAAGGGGCTTTATACTTGCATTTTAAAACTGTTACTGCTTTGCAATTTTGAATTCCAAACATGTTTCCTCAATGATCTAGAATCACCATTTATACTGGTCTGAAAAAAAACAACAACCTACTTTCAGCAAGTTTTAAACATTCCAGCTGCACTAGAGAAGCAACCTTACATGTTCCACATCTCCTATGTAAGACACTGGATCCACCAGCAATAACACCAAAGAGCCTTGTCCTCTCAGCATCACAGCAGCAATAGGATTTGAGGGGCACATCCATTTTTGTCAGGTAGAGTGCATTGTGGAATATAAAGAAGTGGTGACTGAAGTTCTTCTTTTGGAGGAGAACCAAGTATCCTGACTACTTGTAAGTTAAGCTTCATGTGGAAAAGAGTTCCCCTTATCATGATAAGTAACACAGGTGTCATTGCAGCTGACAAAGATTTAGGTTGTCAGAGAGGTGGCACAGCCCTCCAATGTAAAAGCAACTTTTACAGATATGTCTGTAAGGTCGCTGGAGTTCATCCCAACATCTACACAGATGTTACCTTCTTCACCAGTGCTTTAGGACTACTCACCCTGTAGCACTCAAGCTGTTAAGATATTCCATGCCAGGTTACATCATTCTCTCATACATGCTTACAGTTTTATGCCACACAGATATCTTACCTGAGAAGTTTACTAAGTTAAGGAAACATTCACAATTCAAGGGTTCCTGCAGGTTTAATTCCTACCCCCAACAGTCTTGTTGGTGCTCACAAAGAAACACTCTTATCTTCTGAGAAAATATGACTGTAAACTGCAATTTACATACCTTACTTTGAAAGCTGTTGTCAGTTTGAGGTTTAAAGATCAACCAAGAAAATGTCTTCTGTGCTGAAATATTCTAACAGCCTGAAGCCCAAAAGAACACAGGATCAAGATAATTTACACCAAAAAGTAGTATTTTTTAAATGAATTCGTGCATGCATGTTTCTAACGAGATACTCATCTGCTTTTGAATTATTTCTTTAACCTTGGAGCCTTTCAAAAAGGGGCATGAGGATTTTTCATTCACATATTCATTAAGGAAGATATGAAAGCCATTTGATGATTTTTATAAATTTTTTTTATTTAGAAAAGGAAATATGGCACTGATGCAAAGTCCAGCAGTATTAGAAATCAAGCCCTGCACCTGCCTAGTGAATAAATGATGCACAGAATGTTAAGTATCTAAAACCTTTGGTTTCAGCATTATCAACACCTTCAGCAGAATGTAAAGGGTTAGAAAGGCTCCTTTCGATTCTGTGCATAGATTCAGCGTCTTTTTTACTGTAATTGATTGCTTAGCACAAATCTGTTCAGCCTCAGAGACGCTTTCAACATTCAATAGACTGATGGGGAACAGACAAGAATGAATTTTACTTTTTCTTACTCCTTGGGAAGCCTTTGGGCAGCAACACAGGAACATTCTGAAGTATTCACGGGGAAGCATAATTTTAAGGCAGGGAGACTTGAAACCCTGCAAAGAAATACAATGAATATTTCTCTATTTAATACTGTCTTTGGAAGAAAGAGCTCTGTACTGTCTAATTTCATCCCATGTCTGTTACTGCAAAGTCAAAGCAGCCAGGCCCAAAAATTTCTGCTATGACCTATGGGAAATCATGCAAAAACACTAGGAGGGCCAAAAGAATCACAGGTCTGCCTTGGCCTGGGGAGCTGAAGTCCTACCTCCAGCACTGAAGCAGAGCTGAGAAAAATCTAGACCATAGTTATGGTAAATTGTGTAAAACAACATAAAACTTACCTAACTTAAGTTAGGTAGTTATGTAAAACTTAAAACCCTTAAGTATGTATCACCAGTGCTCTGTCCTAACAGAGTAATATTTTCCTAACTCCTTGATCTAACGCTCATTTATAACAGTACTTCTTTCCCAAGCTCTGAGAAGCAATCATCACTCTTGATATATGATGTGCTGAACAGCTCAGATTTTTCTAAAATAATTCCTTCAAGCACTCCTTGACAGGGGAATATCTGCTGTGTCTTTTACGACACCGTCCTCTAGACTTTGCAGCTTGTTTTCACCATTTCTAAAATGGCACCACAAAGCTGAAAAATTACTCCAGCTGAGACTTCCAAGTAGACCAGAAGAGCCCTGTTCCATCTTTTACTTTACTTTTGACAAGTGTCCGTGTCTTATAATTACATTTCTAGTTTTTTCCCACAATTTTACAACCCGCACTATTTCTGCAGGACCTGTCCCCCCTTTAAATATAACTTTCAATTGGGAAGGCACCTGATACTTTACATTTTATAGTAGTTTATCAATCCTTTGAGAACACAAATGATAAAAAGTGTATTTTAAACATACTTTCTCTAATGTTTAATTCTCCCAGAGAAGGTGATATAGAAGGCTTCATCCAAATCAAGACCTTGTGTATCAGTTGCAGCTCTCATCACCTACTACACCAGACAACCTATCAAATCTGATACAGTTATTATTGAAAAGCTATGGTGACATTTTTCTCCACCAGACCACCATCTCTAAGTATCTCTAATTTAATGATGTCACATTTTCCCCAGACCTTTTATGGCATTAATCTTGAGCCAGAGAGTACTAAACTTCCTGGGTCTGCCTCCTTTTGAAAGAGAGGTTACAAAACTCAAGTAATTATGTAATTTACATAAATTAAATTAATAATTTTTTTTCATAAAAGTTATGTAACAATTGGACTGTTACCTAAAATTATATACAACTTCAAACATCTACGAAAAGTGTTACTAAAAACTAAATAACATCAGAGCACTGAAAATAATTACATTAAAAAATCGAAAGCAAAATAAATTCAGCATAAACACAATAGCAGCAAAGTTCTGGACAGCCTCTTAACTCTGACTTGTACATCTAGACACAGTCAGTCCAGGAGGTTCCTCCAGAGCATTGATGATAACTTCCTAATGCAGATGTTGGAAGAGCCAACAAGGAGAGGAG
>JAOEGS010007081.1:0-12484 GCA_025447755.1 Corythornis vintsioides
CCACACTTCTCAAGCTTGGCTGTGAGGATCCCATGGGATACAGTATCAAAAGCCTTGCTGAAGTCAAGGTATATCACTATCTGTGGCTAGCCATCTAATACAAGAAAAAATTTGGTCCAAAGGTCTGCCTTGAAAACTGCATGCAGATGTCTGCCATCTGTCTTGATGTCAGCCATTGGCTTGAGTTAGATGTCTCCGGAGCACACAGAAATATTTTAGTCACTTAATGTTTTAATTACACTTCATCTTTTTTGTTATTTTGGTGAGAAGTTCTTCTAACAGAAACTTTGTGTATGAATACTGATGTTTATCCCAGTATCTTGTCTTTTATGAACTGTATGAATGGCCTAACAAAAATAGTTCAAGGGTGCCACATTTACTGTTGTATTTAAGTTAAAATAGCTCAAAGATAGAATCATAGAATGTTAGGGGTTGGAAGGGACCTAGAAAGATCATCTATTCCAACCCCCCTGCCAGAGCAGGATCACCTAGACCAAGTTACCCAGGAATGCATCCAGGCAGGTACTCAGAACTGGACACAATATTCCAGATAGGGCCTCACCAGCACAGAGTAGAGGGGGAGGAGAAACTCCTTCAACCTGCTGGCCACACTCTTCTTAATGCATTCAATATATTGAATAGTATTGGACCCAGTACTGACCCTTGAGGGATGCCACTAGTGCCTCCAGCTAGACTCTGCTCCACTGACAAGTCTATGGGCTCTGTCCTTCAGCCAGTTCCCAATCCACCTCACTGCACAATCACTCAATCTGCACTTCTTAAAATTAACTGTGGGGGTATCATGGGAGATAACATAGATGAGATTAAGTCCTTAAAATAAGGTTCCAAACTGAAGAGATTGGAGAAAAAGGAGGACACCTTATGCAAACTTGTAACAGGAAATAATATAAAAAGGGCTGTAATAACATCCATGGGCAGTCTGCACTTGAATCATAGAATGGTTTGGGTTGGAAGGACCTTAAATATTATCTAGTTCCAACCCCCCTGCCATGGCAGGGATACCTCCCACTGAACCATGTTGCTCAAGGCCCCATACAACCTGGATTTGAATGCATCCAGTGATGGAGCATCCACAACTACCCTGGGCAGCCAGTTCCATTGTTTTACCACCCTCACTGTGAAGTTTCCTTATTTCCATTCTAAATATAGCCTCTTCCAGTTTCAAACCATTACCCCTCATTTTAGGCCTACAGGCCTTTGTGAAAAGTCCCTCCCCAGCTTTCTTGTAGTCCCCCTTCTGACACTGGTAGACTGCAATAATGTCTCCCCAGAGTCTTTTCTTCTTCAGGTTGAACAATGCCAACTCTCTCAGCTTGTCCTCATATGAGAGGTGCTCTAGTCCTCTGATCATCTTCATAGCCCACCTCTAGACCTATTCCAACAGACCCATGTCCTTCTTGTGTTGCGGGCTCCAGAGGTGAACATAGTACTTCAGGTGGGGTGTCACCATAGCAGAGCAGAGGGGCAGAATAACCTCCCTTAACCTGCAGGACACACTTATTTTGATGCAGCCCAGGATGCAGTTGGCTTTCTGGTCTGTATTTGCACATTGCTGGCTCATATTGAGCTTTTCACCAACCAGCACGCCGAAGTCTCTCTTCAGGACTGCTTTCATTCCATACTCTGACCATCCTGCACTTGTGCTTGGGATTGCCTCAACCCAGGTGCAGGACCTTGAATAGGTAATTAACCTTATTATTTTGCATTGCTAATATGATCTTAGCTTTCCTTTTGAAATATGATTTCACTTCCCCATACATGTAAATGTTTGTTTATTAATCTTAATACTTTCTTATTTTTCAGCCTCCTCATATAACAACAGCCTGCCACATCTCAGAAGTTTTGTCTTCTCTTTTGTAAGTCACCAAGATGACCCAATACCTATGGAAGGTGATACAGAAGATGACCTGGAAGTAGGATCAGGAGCCACCAATCAGTCTGGATTGTTCCTACGTGAACAACGAACAGTGTCCGTGCAAACAGAAAGATACCTTACAAGTCCATGGCTGACACGTTTTGTTCCTTCAGTTTACACCTTAGTGCTTGTGCTGAGTCTCCCTCTGAACGTCACAGCAATACTCACGTTTTTGAAAAAAATGAAAATTGAAAAGCCAGCTGTAGTATACATGCTGAATTTGGCTCTTGCAGATGTCCTGTTTGTAAGCATTCTTCCTTTTAAGATTGTTTATCACTTTTCTGGAAACAACTGGGTTTTTGGACCTCACATGTGCCGTTTCATCACTGCTGCCTTCTACTGTAACATGTACTGTTCAATAATGCTGATGACAAGCATCAGCTTTGATCGCTTCTTAGCAGTGGTGTATCCCATGAAGTCTCTTGGGTGGCGTACATTAACACGTGCCTCACTGACTTGTTTCATCATATGGCTTGTAGCAATAACTGGGGTTATACCTTTTCTCATCAGAGAGCAAACAATTGAAATACCGAAGTTAAATATAACTACTTGCCATGATGTGCTAAGAGAAGCTGAACTTCATGACTATTACATCCACTTCTTCTCCATCTTCACTTCTGTGTTTTTTGTAGTGCCATTTATAATTTCTACTGTCTGCTACGTCTGCATCATTCGATGTCTTAGTTCTTCTACCATTGTTGCAAAACAAAATAAGAAGACACGTGCCTTGCTTTTGTGTGTGGCTGTTTTTTCTGTTTTTATTATTTGCTTTGGACCAACAAATGTCCTCCTGTTAATTCATTATATCCATTTTTCTTATGACAACAGCTTAGAGTATCTCTACTTTGCGTATCTACTCTGTGTTTGTGTCAGCAGTGTTAGCTGTTGCATTGACCCCTTTATTTATTACTATGGTTCTTCTCAGTATCAGAGACAAGTTTTCAGTCTCTTTAACTGTATGAAGCCTTTCAATCCTAGCAATAGTAATAGCAGTGGCCAATCAATGTCTACCACTAGTAGGAGACCTACATGTTCTTCTAATGTGAATAATAGTATTTACAGGAAATTACTAGCAATGCATTGAGATAACATGTCTTAAACATGCTTAGTTTTAAGACAATTTCAGACAAAAATAAGACTGTATTATATCCAAGAAATGCAAAACCTGAAACCAAGTTGTTGTACAATACATAGTTCTATGGATTCATTATAGTAGTGCACAATTAAAATTATATCCCTGTAAATGTATATATATAGTATATGTAAATAGGTTCATATAGAGGGGAAATATAACTTTGTAATAATAGTTGCTGATGTTTTTGAAATAAAGTTTTTTTCAGACAAATTCTTTGCATTGTCAGTTCAGTTCATTGAGTGGGTTTGAGGAAATACCATTTTAGGAATTTGAACTGTATTGGGTTGATTAAATTCTTGCTTATGGAAGCATTCCATCTACCCTGTTCTGCCTGAAGAAAGTGAAAATATCTTTCCAGGTCCTATTTTGACATTATTTCTGTAATTACCTCTCAACCTCGTTTTCTGAGCATTATTTTGCATCTGGGACACTGAAACTGTTTATTTTACATTTTTATATGTTCTGCTTCAAAGCAAACTGTATGGTTTTAGGAATGTGAGCAGCTGAAAACTACCTATTGATTGGTACAGTTTGTCAGGAAAGATAACTCTCAGCAACTAGAACTAGCTTTTCTTTTGGAATTGTATAGTAGACATCTTGGTTAGGAATGTGGTATTTTCCACAACTAATTTAACAAAAAATAGAAAGAGTGAAATTTTATTTCACGATAAAGCAATGCTGAATGGCTCTCAGCAGATGTACTGAAAAATCAGTATTCATCATCTTGTTACACTGTTGGCAAATGTGTGTTTTCATACACTTGCTTAATCATCATGTGCATATCTAAGACTTCAAAACATCCTTTATCCCTGCCAAGTCTGATGTTTTTTCTGTGCTATATTATGGTCAGATCTACTAAAACTGCTGTGGTGTAGATCCTAATAGCTAATTTCATTCTGTATAGCATTCTTTTACTCCAAAAGATGCTAAATCCAAATAATGGGAATTCATTTTTAGAAACAAGCATGTAGTTAACAGGACTGTACATCGAAATAGAAATCAAATTAAGCAAGAATTTGGTTTATGTAGGATTTGTGGACTCACTTTTACAGAATGTCTATGTGACTTGAACAATGTAGGTGACTACATACCCTTGGAAGAAACGTGTAACTATGACCAACTGTGAAAAGACCTTGAACAGAAAAAAAAAGATACAATATTCAGAGCAAGCATGAGAAACAGAACATCGAGCTGCAAAGTAGGATGCTGGATTGGGAGGTGAATGGAAGCTGATCATAAGGAGTTAGCCAATAGCATATGATAGTTAGGTGCAATATTTTATAGATGTAACCAATAGTAAAGCAAGAATTGTTGCATGAACAGATAATAACATTATAAAAACTTAACCTTCTGATGAAAAAAAGGGTCTTCGGATCACAAATCAGAAGTCCATGTCGTCAGTCCCTTCAAGGATTTGCCATAAGAATCTGCAAAGAATACAGCCATGGATAAAAATCTGTCTTCTGTCTGGCACAAATAAGAAACCTAATATTTCTGCATACAGTGTGACAGTAAGAAACTTCTTTCTAACCATGATCTTTTGCCAGTTTGTGTTTGCTCCTTAACAGACTTAAGTATAATTAAGTATTGCATTACTAGGGTATCTTGATCTTTGATCTCAAGTACTTGACACTTTTTAAGTATAGGAATGCTAAAAATATATGTATATGTAATTTATAAGGATAAAACGACACAGACATTTATGAGACATAGTTACAGTCTTACTTGTTTTAATACCATACTAGGGGTGGGTCTGGTTTTCAGCAAAATCCAAGTGCACTTTAAAGTAAGAATATCCACTTCAGGCTGACAGAAAAAAAAAGCACTATTACATGTAGTTACAGGGTAGGGAACTGCTTTTTTAAACTGTTACAAAGTTGGGATTTGTTTCAGTGTCATGATCTTTTGATTTGTTTTAGAGACCATTTAGCTGGCTTTGCAAGGAGCAGTATTACTATCCTAGGAAGGAAGAAAATGTACGTGCAAAACAGCTCATCAAACATAACGATTATTTACTTTGTTTTGTTAGTACTTTTGGGTGGTTTCACTTGTGATTACACTTCATGTTCTGGAGAACATCTGCAAATGGGCAACATCTTCTCACCCTGTAGAGTGGGAAAATGGGAGGTATGAACACACCTGTTTATGCTCATGGATAAAAGTATCAACAAAGTTCTTGAATAAGGAAAAATAAAAAATATTTTATGCATGTTTGTGAGCCAGTACCCCAGCTCTGCCAAGCACACTCCTGAAGCTGGGTTTGCTGAGAATTCCAATTTGCACTAAAAAACCAACACTGATTCACTGGAAGTGTTTCTAGACAGCTTAACAGCCTACAAATGAGTGTTTCTGCTACATATAGACAGTTGTAGTCAACTGACAGCATAATACTTGCTAAAACATACAGCAAACATCACCTTTTCATAACAAAGGTAGCATTAGCAGTTACTTCTCCTTTTCATCTCCCACAGCTAGTGCCACATTTATGATTTCTGTTTGTATTTTGTTGGGGCTTCAGTCTGGTTGGATTACAAAAATCAGCAAACTGCTACATGACTGGAGGACTCTCATACCAAGGTAATGGCAGCTCAGCTTCTACTGAAACAGGCATTTCTGTGCAACTGGTTAGTTGGAACCTGCAGCAGTTTATGGAGCCTATCTCAGGCACAAAGAGCATTTGCAAAACAGGTTATAACTGATGAGCAAGACCATGTAGCAAAGCAGAATGTGGTATCCTTTTGAGGAAACTGGATCAGAGAAGTACTGCAATTTAGACTGACATGCTTAAGCTAACAGGAAAAGCTAACCAACTCTTCATGCTCGATGCACCCTTACACTGCTGGCTGGGAAAGAAAATGAATGCTTGTTTCAAGGGGAAGGGGAAGAAAATTTGACCAAAAGAAATGAAACCCATCAATATTACATGCTTTTTCACCTTCTCATACTGTTTTTTTTCATAATGTCAGGGGAGGGAGGATTCAGCTGCATCATTTTCTGTATGAAGCAAGCCAACATTCCTGTGCCAAATAACATGTGGAAATGAAAAGGTGTCAGGCACTATACACGCACAAAAAGGCTTCTTAATGTTCAAGATACACCATCTTCATGTTGTGGCAAAATTGGCAGTGTCAATATTTGTAATCTAAGTGGTTTCTGTTGGCAAAACACCTCATACAGTGGATACCATGGGCATAATTTATTCCACAGGGGAAGGTTTGCTTAATATAGCATGGCAAGGATGTTGCAGGCATTGGTGTGCTTGGTCTAGAAGCATTTTATCAGTTAATGTCAAGCTTACATCTGCCTTACAGCCTGCTCCGTGTGCCTTGACTGCTGACAAAAGTACGGTCTGATGGCTTCTAGCTCTGTTTCACCATTTGGTTTAATACTAGCCAGAAATGTGAGCATGGCTGCAAAGTGTGTTTATGATGTTTTGCATCACGTGAACTGTATTAGACCACTGGATCTCTCCCTGCTAGAGATGGGATCCAGAAACAGAAAGCAGGTATTAGCTAGTCAGTAGATCACCACCTATGACTTTGCACCAGAAGTGTCTTAAGAGGTGGGGTAGAAAAGAGAGGGCCTGATGTATCAGGTGCAAGTAACCAAGGCCACTGCTAAACCTTGTGTACCACACTGGGGGGTGCAGAAAGTAAAAGGCCGCATCTGTGGGGAGAAGCAGACACGATGACAGGTGACCCTAGACTGACTAAAGAGGTATTCTATCCCATATATGTCATATTTGCTGTAGAGCTGAGGGATCACAAGAGTCAAGTTCTCCTCTCTAACGGCCAGCATGGAAAGAGGACTTCAATCCCAATCCATGTGTTCCTGAATCCAATTCCTAAATCCAGTTCCCATCTACTGCTGAGTCCAGCCTGGGATTTCCCTATGATGATGATGATGTAATTCCTACTGGGGAGTTATGTTCAATACTGGTTTCACTCATAATTGTATGTATTTCATTTTATTACTATTATTTTCTTAAAGTTGTTCTAGCTTCCTTTTCTAATCAGTAAATCTTTCTTCCCCTTTGGGGAGGAAGGAGGGTTAACAGACACCATCTGTTATAGGTTTAGCAGACAGCCCTGACCCAAAACTGACACTAATACATCTGGAGAAGCTAAAAAAAATATGCTATAATCCAAGTCAACACTAGAGAGCATTAAAATAACTACATATGACTGTTGTAATTTGACTTGTTGGGGAAGATACCATTAGGAACCAGATTTGAACTTGCTGAACTGAAAAATACTGATTAATCCTATAAACAAACATGTCGAGCTGAAAGGTGAAAAAGTATTGGAATTGTGTTGAAAAATGGGTGACTTTATTTTAAATAGAATTTATAAAAAGGTTCAGCAAAATTGTAGGGATTTTTCTTTCTTATCTTTGTGCTACCAGCCTTTAATAGTGGTGCCTGTAGCATCACAAGCAGGCCTCTCTCCTCAAAATCAAGGCCTGCCCATAACACGTGGCACTAAACCCAAATGCATTGCGCAGCAATATAACTCCATCAAGGTGAGAGGTGGTAAAATCAACCTAGAATGAAAATCTGGCTTGGTCTTCACTCACCAAAATAAAAGTGACACTGAGGCAAATTAATCTTCACTCCATAGTAAGCCTGGAAGTCACTGTCTTTGCCTTTGTTTGACCAGTTTGGGGTTTTGTGTTAGGGATTTGGGATCTTTGGGAATTTTTTTTGCTGCAGTACTATGAACTAGAAGCAGCAGTCCTTGAGAAGCTGTCATATATGTTTCTTCATCCTCATGGATGAAGCAGTGTGTACCCAGGCAGAGGGTGATGCCACAGGGCCCAAGCACATGGGGCACCTTTCAGCACATCCTCCCACAGGGCTTGAAGCCTGCTCACATTGGCGTGCCATGTTTTTTCCTTCAACTCAGCTATCGATGGCAGATAGGACACTGCTACTTCTCTCAGAACCCTGAACACATAAAAGAAAATTAATTTAATATACTTTCAGAGCCAGATTATCTACAAATATTTTATCACTGTTGGCTCCTTATGGTGTGTTTCATTTAGTAGGGTTTTTTTCAAATATATTTTAAAATAATTCGGGTTTTGGTTTATGAATCATAAAGGGCAATTGCTGTCAGCAAACCAGACAGTAGATTAGGATCATCAGACCAAACCTTTCAAATCAATCCAGACACTGAAGTCCATCTACTCAGTTTATACTTCAATGGGTGTGTAGCCTTCCTTGGACTCTGTGTACCTGCTAGAGAGGGACAGAGGCCAGTGGTTCCACTCATGGGAAATGATGCTGCCAAACACATGGTGTGTGTCTCCTTCCTTAACCACAGTACAACACTTAGTTGGAAACAAGCATCCAGCTCCAGAGAGTGCATTTGGTCACTTCCACCTCCTATTATAATGTCCTGTTTATGAAATACCCCTTAACACAGTTTCTTGTCCAAGACAATGTCACACAGAGTCCTCCTCACCATTTACACAGAAAGGTGCCTTGGGGATCTACTTTCAAATCATACAGGTTTTACTGTCAACAAATTACTCTTTCATCATTACAATGTAACACATTGATGTAGATGTTTCTTTTCTGATATTGTCACTCCTGTGATTTTTCTCTTCTCTCTTTTACAATGATGTCCTGGTTTGGGTGAAAACCAAGCAAATTCGGTTCAGTGATTTTACTTTTTCAGCTCAGGTTTTGTAACTGGCTGCGCTTTCTGGAGTTAGCAGCATGTTTTGCAGACAGTGTTCACTTCTAGCAGTGATAACACCTCATGTTTAGAGTAACTACCAGGGATGGAATGCAAACAAAGGCCATTGCTAGAATTTGTGTACTGCACTGAGGGGTGCAAAAAAGTGAAAGGCCACACCTGCGGGGAGGAGCGGACAGGACAAGTGACCCCCAAACTGACCAACAAGGTATTCCAGCCCATATACATCATATCCAGTATATAAAGCTCGGGGGTCTAGAGATTTGCCCCTTTTTTGCTTCCGGTCTTCCCCTTTTGCTTTGGCTCTCATGTTGGTTTTTTTTCGCTCCCGTGACCCAGTGCCAGAGTCCAGCTGGCTTTGTACATATTTGTATATATTTCATTTTCATTTTTAATTAAATTGTTCTAGTTCCTTTTTCTAATCACTAAGTCTCTCTCCCTTATTCCTTTTCTCTCCCCTTTTGGGAGGGAGGGGGGTTAAAAGAGAGTGTCTGTTATTGGTCTGGGCTGCCCTGACCCTAAACTGTGACAAATGAGTAAGTTTTACTGTCTATTCCAATGAGATTATCATCATTCTTGTCATAAAGACAATTAGAAGAAGGTATGTTCTTGCCTGCAGCAAAGCTGTGGATTTATGAAGTAATATCACTCACATATGACATGCTTTCCATAAATTTATTAAGCTCAAAAATCAGATCAGCTACCATAACTGGAATAATTGCATAGCACATGTATGGATAAAGCTTTACAGCTATGTAAAGCATGTAGTACTGAGAACTCAGTCCTGGGTGGGGAAAAACTGAAAAAGGAAGAGAAAAAAAATTTTGCTATCCAAACTTACATGTTGTTTGATCTGCCTGTTCAGCCTCTCTCCTTCAGAATAATTCAAATAATATTTTTCTTTCATGGTTTTCCTATAGGTTATATAGGGAATAAACCTATACATAAGTGCCACCTGTAGAATTTCAGTTTATTTTCACTTTTTTTTTTCCTCCACCTTTGCTGATTCTATGAGGTACAGACAATTCTACCTAGCAAAGTATATAATACATATAGTTAGTTACCACAGCTTTTATAACTCAATTTATATAATTTTAACAGTGCTAAAGATTTCTGCTAACACTCAAACACAAGCTAGGTGTGACAAAGGAAAGAGTACTTCTGCCACTGATATGTCTATTTACAGAAGCTCTGAAATTCAGCTTTAGATGTCCTACTTAGTTTCATTTATTTTTTCCTATGTTTATTTGCATGTTAATTTCAGTACAGATTTTTGAATGGAGGGACTTACTGCACTTCACTCACTAGATGAAACAATGCTGCGCACTATAAGGACATTTTCCATTTCTAAACTTTTTAAATCACTGCATCAAAGATACTGAGTTTTATTACTGAAAATTCAAAAATACATTTAAAATTATAAGGGACAGTCTTGTCTAATGGTATATTACCTTCCATTAGCCCAACTAATACACTGCGGTAGGAAAAAGAAAAGACAATATTTGGGGTACTTCAAGCCATTCTCTGTGTCTTTCCAGGTTTTTAATTTCTTATCTTATTTTCTAAACTAAGATCAGTAGTGCAGCAGATTCTATACATCTACTGATATGTTCTGTTAAAGCAGCAAAAATAATTTCTAACTTGAATATCAGGAGTGATTGCTATTTTGAGCAAAATATTTTATCTTTGCTTGATCATAGTTTGTACTCTCATGAAACAAGATGGGTATTTTTTTTTTTCTTTTCTCACACCCTCCTTCCAGACTAGCACATAAAAACAAAACTGAGCAAAGAGAACCATCAAGCAGAAGCCACTTCTTCATTCAGTGCTATTTTTGATGCTGGGGGTAAACTGAGTTTTGTATAACTTCTGTGAAAGTATTGCCCAGAGATGAGGGCTACAGTTCTCTTATGAATATATGGGAAACTCCACAAAGATATTAACAATATCTTCTTTTAAACTTTTGTGTACTTACCTCGAGGCAGAGAGGCACCTGTAGTGGCTAACTAGTCACTGGTGATACTGGAATCTAAATGGGATTTTAAATTTTCATTGTCATGATTTTCAAAACCATTACAGAAATGCCATTCTGTTGTTGCAAAACTAGTGGTAAGCTTCTCAGCAGAGCAGGCAGACACATTGCAGCTACATTAAGAGTTTTGTGTACCCAGCCCAGCATTACCTCCCTAAGCTCAGTCTGGGGACAAGTGGCCCCCAGGGCCCTGAGGACAGATGAGGTGGCAGTGGTTGCCTCTGCAGCTGTGGCTTAGTTGTATTGGTTCTCCCAACCCTTCAATCTGCCACCTGCTCAACTCTGACGAGCGAAAATTGCTCACTGGAATTGAGGTGGAGGAGGGGGAGGCAGGGTAAAGGAAGCCTCCATCTTCCTTCATTCCCATGGCTGAAGATCTCTGCTACAGTCTGGGCTCTCACTCACAACAGCACACAGGCTCTGGGGTGTGCAGCAGATCTCTGCCTCATGTTTTTCTGGGGCTCAAGAGCTTGCTCAGCCTCTGGCCCCAAGCACAGAGACACTCATGCTTGTGCCAAGCAGAGCCTGGGCTTCCTCCGGCATACACAGACAAGGGGTTTTTTATGCCCTCGTTAACAGGCAGCTGCTAGCCTTGCCTGTGCCACAAACCACCAGTAAGGCCAAAGGAAGCTGCTTTTCTCTAGCAGGGACAGTCTGCTACTGCAGTTCACCTGAGATTACCAGGGCTCAAGCCCAAACTCATTGAGGCTGCCTCCTGCTGCTCTGTCTCACATGGGAGGCTGTCAGGAACAAGGCAATAGTCTTTGCACGGAGTTGGAAGACAGGTATCCTGGGTTTTAGCTCTTTGGAACAGGTCTTCACCCTGAACCACCTAATTACTTTCATAAATACTTCAAATCTTCATACAATACTTCCTTGTAGTCTCATATGACTCATACTATTTAATTACATATTATAAATGCAATTTATAAATAGCAGTAATGTTATCATATTTCAATTACTTTTATATGTAGGCCGTGCTATATGAGCTAATAAAAATAAATAAATAAATAAATGATAAAAGAGATCTTTCACCAGGTCAGGAAAGGCAGTACAGTAATTATTCCATCCTAGAAAGACCAGATCAACCAGCTTTTCTGCCAACGCATAAACAAACCTAAACATAGTGGGGAGAATAAAATCCAACATTTTATTTGTTTTAAATCCCTGGTAGCAAAGTAGAGAAAAATAGGGAACATAGCACTGCACTTCATTTTTGAAGAAAAAGCACTGCAGTAAGGCCAGTGTTGACACTGTCACCATCAAGTGATGCAGTGAATTAAATATGGGGAAACTAACCTTTGCAGATCTCTGACTATAGCTTTCAAAGAGAAAACATTTGAGGAACATTTAGACTTCCTTAATTCTGCTCTTGCACTTCAGTCTTGTATATAGTTGACCAAAAAGACATTCCTTGATTCCAAGAAGGCTATACAGAAGTTTCATTTTACAGTTTACACTGTTTCAGTGTAAAAGTATTAACTGTAGTGTAAAAGGATTTACTTGTGCTTACCAAAGGATGCTGGTGGGTGTGACCTCACGACCAAGCCTAAGGAAGCCCTCCTGAGCGGGGCGGGAATCTGGTGGGAGATGTCAAATTGCTTCCTGCTGGAGCAATGTTCAGGAGGGAGAGAGGGAGAAAGGGGGGGAGAAAGGGGGGGAGGGAGGGAAGGAGAAAG
>JAOEGS010007084.1:0-13223 GCA_025447755.1 Corythornis vintsioides
TTGCACACAGAGATTATTTTCAAGGATCTTAGGATATTTTTGCATAACCTTTTCCTTATTACTCAACAAAAATTTAAATAATCTCTCCTGACTTTGCAAAAAGTAAGGAACAGAATCTGAATATTCAAGTGTCTTCAGCTCTCACAGTGTATTTTAGAGGTTCTACTCCACTGTAGCATCAATACTTTGTAGAAAAGATGCTATATTTTCCATTAATCTTGTTTCTTCAGGCTCTCTAGCACTCTTATCAGTTTGCACTGCAGCATAGACAGATATGGAAATGCAGTTTGCCTGATGTGTTAATAAAACTTTTAAATTCACATCTAAGCATCACATACTCAGTTGGAAAGAAATTCATTTTCTTTATAAAGTGAGACTTGAAAACGTTGTGTTAATTATTCTAATCCTTAAAGATATTGCAGAAAGAGCTGACAAGTCAGGCTTTTAAGTCAATGACTGCATTGCAGGCAGACTTTTACCCCCCAGGCAGAAGCAGCTGTAAAATTACTAAATTGAAAACCACCACGCTCAGCTCTCGTTCCAAGCAAAGCACCTCTCCTTTCACTATTGTTATGGCCAAAACAAAGTGTGGTTACTCTAAACCACCTAGTTGTGATTAATAACCATTATTAACCTGTGCATCAGTATAGAAAGATGCAACTAAATGCTTGGAAAGCAAAGCAAAGAATATGTGGAAGAGATGCTTATCTACAGTCTGCCTGTTATCCACAGCCATGAAAATGTACTTGAGTCGATCTTTCACTCGAGAGCTAAGGTCCTAACTTCCTTCTCAGTGATTAGAGGATCAAAAGCTGGTCATTCCTCATCTGCTTATTCACTAGCTCAAGTGCCTGTCAAGTGAGCAGTTGATTTGGGATTTCACATTTTCAGCCCGAGACAATGAAATAGACAAGAGTCAGACTGCAAGCAAATTAACAAACTTCTACTTCCAATTCAGACAGACAGAAATCAAACCAGGAACAATGAAATTAAACTGCACTTTGAAAAAGCACAACTGTAGGCATGATAAAGAACTCCTTTAGGATTAATTGAGGGTCACAATTTAATACACACAGCCCACAGTGAACAAGTAAACCTAAATTCCTTAAGTCAGACTCAGAGGGTTAAGGACAGAGTGAATGAAGAAGAGTTAATCAAACTCATCATGGACTCTAAGCACAAGCTATTTTGGGTTCCACCCTCCTCCTCCCACCTTTTTTTTTTTTCCTACATTCCATTTGCAAGTAGAAAAATAATATTCCAGGAATAGATGGATAACCATCTGTCAGTAAGAACTAGATGACGCAGTAGCACCTGAAACCAGACACTAGCCATACAACACAATTCAAAACCAGCGTGCTGAACATCAAAATGGTTTTCTCAGAAATTACAATTAGTGTATGTTTTTTGGGATAAGCAAGTACTCTTGTTTTATCTCCTGCACCTTAGAGGTGAGGTTTACATAAAACGTGTAGAACTGCAAAATTTTAATGGGAAAAAATTCTCAGAAATGCTGAAAGTTCAAGAATATCCAAAGAAAAACATATAAATAGCTGAAAGAATTTTGGATTTTTCACAAAAGATGTTTTAGTTTGACCTTTTGTTGATTTGATTATAAATATTATTCAGACGGACCCCAAATTTATTTAAAATGGGGATTGCTTCACTAATGAATCCTGTATGTCACACTTCACTACATGAGATACAGATAGTTTAATCAAATCTATGTCATTTATTCATTATGACAGTTACAAAATGACAGGCAGGACAAGACCCCACCAGACAAAACCCATGGACGGTGCTCTCTATATACTAATAAACACCACCAGTATAAGGCAAAGTGAAAGAAAATCATAACACTGATGGTTGAGAAAGGCCCATCAATCTCCATCCCTATACAGACGGTCAAAAGGATTACTATACCACACAGCAATTTAATGAATTAGTGCAAGAGATTTATGTTTCACTGTTTTACCTGTGAAATGAAAGTGCTCATCTGTAGTGATCTTAATGGTAACTTTTGTTATGGCCAATTTATTGGCCAAGTTCATTACTGCCATTGTGAGGCAGAACTCTTCAGAGTCTTACTCATAACACAGAAATCATAAGATGGATAGATTAATTTCACTTATAAAAAGAAAACTGAGGAACAAAAGAATTCTCAAGTAAGACAGTTAAATCAGTCTAAACTCCCAAGTGAATTAGTACAGATTTTCCCAGCTTGCAGATAGAGATGAAAGCTCTTCAAAAGAACTAATGATCTCTCAAAACAAAAAGCTAAGATCAATTAGAATTGCTACTCACTACATCTATTAATTTCATACAGACTAGAACAGCAAGTATAAAACACATATTGCAATAAAAGTAACTACTACTTATTTATACTAATGGGTGTTGTAGTTCCAACACAACACTTCGACCCATCTCCCCTCTGTTATTAAAAAAACCTTAATCTTCTCTACTGCTGCATCAATATTTTCAGAAAAGATAACACTCCTAGAACAATGATGGTCATTTGTACTGGATTTGCTCCTTCCATCATATATTTTGTTACTAAACATAAGTTACCTCCCACTGAAGGCTCTTGTTTTCTCCAGGAGTTACTTCACCCACTCACAGTATTCTCCTCCACAGTTATCACTGCCTCATGCTGGCTTGACATTCAAACTTTCGGCAATTTCTCCTAATGAGATTAAATTGCAGTTCATTAAATAAGTTCATTTTATATTAGTTGCACATTTCTCTAATCAGGTTGCATGTATATTCATACATAAACCATCACACCTATATAGCAAATACTTTCTTTCCAATGTTCCTTCAATTCACAAGAATCTAAGTTAATACTTTTCTAACAGAGTGAAATACAGTGGAAGTCTCTCATTTCTAAGCTTTTTTTAGGTTGTAGGGTTGGATTTTTTTCTTGTTAATACATTTGGTTGTGGGTTTTTTGTTGTGTTTTTTATTTGGTTGTTTGTTGTTTTGTTGTTGTTTTGTGTTTTTGTTTTGTTCTTTGGGTTTTCTTTATTGTTTTAAGAAAAAAAACCCAACAAAACAAACAAACCAACACACACACACAAAACCAAACTTGGTAATGTGCAAAAGAAGAACATTCATTCATTCATTCATTCATTCATTCATTCATTCATTCATTCATTCATTCATTCATTCATTCATTCCAGTTTCCTAACAGCATCAATTCTAATAAGCCAAGATAGGTTTCATTAATACAGCTGCTCACAAGGAAACAAGAAAAACTGCTCTAGGGAAAAAATTCATTGTATTTCAAACATACAACTTATTCTGTTGGCAAAATATATCAAATCAATGAATAATTACTGTGGCACAGGATGTTTTTTTATCCCAGAAGACAGGTGGTATGGAACAGAGAAAAATATTGGGTGCTTAGCTAGAATTACAGTGTTGTGTGGGAATGGATTATGATATCCTTCTTATTTTTCAAAGATCTAAATAGTTTTGTTGTGTCCTATAGGACTTATCCTATGACTAGAAAGCAGTATTTTAGGGGTTGTATCAAAATGATAGAGGGCTTGTTCTTTTAAAGTTTTAGTTAAAAGCAGGTTTCTTTAGT
Organism: Corythornis vintsioides; assembly: GCA_025447755.1. Lineage (NCBI taxonomy): Eukaryota > Metazoa > Chordata > Aves > Coraciiformes > Alcedinidae > Corythornis > Corythornis vintsioides. The sequence continues at coordinate 3,590 of JAOEGS010007084.1, forward strand.
ATAAGAAAAGCACATGAAATAGTAAAAAGTTCAAAGCTTGAACTTCATTACCCAATGAGCTTTATGATCTCACTACCCAAAAAAAAGATAAATTAAGAAATTTAAGAGTAGAACCTAGGTTAGTGTACTTCATATCTTTCTTCCTAATCTGTTATCCGTATCATCCTATTAATTCACATTATCCACCTTTTATTTTTTTCCCTTTAAGCTATCCAACAATTACCATCTGGCATTGTGAGGAATACTTAAGGAATACATATTTATTCTCAGTATCCCCTGACTTTTTTTGCCCAAAAAAGTCAAGGTGGCCAAAACCTATTCAGGTTAGTTATAGTCTGCACTAATTGATGCTTTCTAGATGTATATATCTTATTTGTGGCCTGAAGGACACTGTAGAAATATAAAGCTTGATAGTCTCGTAAATATTGAAAGCCTTCAAATACAGTTAGTAATTAGTATAGAAGATTAGAAGCTTCACTCCCTTAAATTTTTACATTATTTTAATCCATGTCCTGCACCCAAGCCCAATACTCTTTCCTCATTGGGAACTGGACTCTGATCTCAGGTTTTTTTGTGTGTTACACTAGTTCTACTTGTCAGAAATTGTGGCAGCTGTATTTTAGGAGGTGTTTTATTGCATCAATGAAAAAGTGAAAATACTATCATTGTATATAACTTGCACAATTTTTCAGTGCTATTCAGGTTTTAATATAAAAATGCAAATTATTTTATTTGTACACCAAATATATTTATGGCAATAATGAAGTTCATAAGCACTCTAGATTGGTATAGGTGGAAAACAGTTCAGTAGGAATAGCACTTAATCATTGTCTGAGAGATTATCTTGCTTGAATATAATGTAGAGTTTAATAAATGGGCTGAAGTTTGAATAACAACCCAATCTCTCCTCTTACATTTCCCATTAATCTAGTAGCTAAACCCAGAACTCATTACATTCATATTTATTGGTTTGTCATGCTCCAGTTTTCCCCCAAAACATCTTTAATGAAGCACAAATTTCCATTCACATTAATTGCAAATAAACTCTTTGAATGTAGTTTCAAGACAACCCAGTTATATTTTGTGCAAAGCATGGTAACCTGGTAATGCTCTTTACTTGTCTCCAGTGCTGCTTCTCTGAAGAGTCTATAATTTTACACTGATCTAAGAACAGATTAAAAATACAATTTGCTTGGTTAGTTATTTTCTGCCCATTCATGCCAGGACACTAGTATGTATGAAGTTCTTCAAATGTTTGCTAAGCATTTAATCTCACTTCTCACCCCAATGAGCAGAATTGCTTTTCTTTCCATTTAGTGAAAATATTTTAAAAGATGTCTTAGTACACAGTTTTTCTGCCATAATCAGTCTGAGAAAATATACTGTTGTAGTACCAGTGTTGTAGTTTTTCTATATTTAAAAACGGACCTTCTTTCAGTTATGTTATTAAAAACTTGTTCTTTGTAGCTTTACAATATTTTATATATAAAATACTGATTCATCACTTCTAAAAAGCAAGTGCAGATTGGATTGTTTTGCAGGTATTACCAGAACAAGTTGTCAGTATGAAATGACTACTACCTTGCAGTTTTTCCCTTTTAAAATGGCATTATCGATAAATTTAAGACCATGCCCCTGTTTTTGAAAGAATGTTGATTTTTGTGAGACTACCTATTTTGTCTTACCTATGCACTTCACATGCAAATGCCTGGCCCTTCACCCATTTCATCCATTAACAATAACATTCAACAGAGGCAAATCAGGCCCCTGAAGAACACCATTCTTGCTTGAAGGTGACCCACTTCACAAATATTGTGCCCCACAAAGCCAGCTGGTTTATCAGTCATGCTGTAATAATTTCATTAACACCACACCATCACCCTGTTGTTCAGCCTTAACTTAGAAGATTAATCACAGAAATAACAAAAGGAAGGCTAAAAATCTACTCTGGAATGAGCAAATTTTAAGTATTTTTGTAAAGCTAGACCTCATTTTTCTGGTGAAGAGATACACAGTAAGTATTTGTAGCAAAGGTCAGAGCAAGAGCTTTAAAAACCTGATACAACCACAACACCCTCCAGTTACTTGTTTACAACAGGATCTTATTTTTTATTTTGCAACCAGTCACACAAAACAGGTTTTCATTAACTGAGAAAGTTTCTTTCAAGAAGACAGAGCTTTTTTTTTTACTTTGCATTTTACATGTCATCTCGTCACTCATCTGGTACTGGTTTCAAATACAGCAATATGATTAAAATATTTCTGTAGAATAAGAGCCCATGAAGTGCTCTGCAAGTCATTGCTGGAATGTTAGTCACATCTGACTGAACTGTCAAAATCAATGTCAGAAAAAAAGGGAAGCTTGCATGAAGCTTTAACTACTAAACTTGCTGCACAAAAATATTTATCACATAGGTTTTTAAATAGGTTTCCAGATTTAGAAGATCCAAAAATACAATATAGATCATCTAATTTCTGCAATACATGCTCTGTTGAGCAAAACCAAGAAATATTTTGGGAAATAATCATTTGGCAGCTAACTGCAGGAGAAAAGAGTGAACCAAATTGTTAACACAGAGACAGTCACTTGGACTCAGCTCCTGTGAATCAGAGTAACAGGGCTGATTTGGAGCAGGACATGTGGTGTTAAATCAAGTAAAATAATTCAGACCCCTAAACTACTCAGATGTCTGCTTTGTGTTAGCAGGGGAACTATAGCACAGGGTTCTGACAGTTAGGTACATTTTAGGCAGATTACTCTGACATAATGTTCATAGTCCTCACTTGGCTAAAAGGTTTTATGAGTCTAAAGCACCTTAGGTCAGAACATGCAGTATTTATTATGAAATGAAATGGATTTGATGGACATTCTGAATACATATATAAAGCAAGGTCTGTCATGAGGCAGGCAGCAGCTTTCATATATCAGCTTGGTCACCAGAGTAAGTTCTTCCCTTTCCAGAATAAATGAAAATATGGCAAAGTTATTCTTTCTGCTTTCCCCACCTTCAGGTGCAACAACAAAGTTCCTTCTTTCATGAAATTATTTCCCAACCAAAAAAATGTATTTTTCAACTAATAAACAAAATTCTATATATATTTTTTTTCTTTCTAAAACTATTTATTCAGATGTGTTTATTTTTTTTCTTTCAACTGCTTGGAAATTATTAAGTAATGAAAGTAAAAGTTTACTTCTAAGAATATCTACATTATAAGGAACACTAAATCGGTGCTTCAAAGCACAGCACTTGTCAACATAGCAATTTTCCACTGCAAACCTAAATCCAATTTCTAGCAACTACTCATTAAGTTGTAGATATCAGTTAAAGATCTCTGAAAGTCATTTCAACATATACAAACAGAATTTCCCCAAGACACTTTAGAAAACACATACTACTGGGTCATAATTGTATTTTATAAACTCATTAGAGAAGAAAAAAAGGATATGTTCTACATGTCAGTCCCACATCAAAAATAAAGGAATATAAATGGCTTTCACATTCATAATTGGTCCAATTTTTACACATACAGAATAATTACCCAAGAGGCCTTTCAAAATACAAGGGTATTTCTTCTCTTGCAGTTCCACATAGAAAGCAAATTCTAGATTATTTACTGCAGAGTACTGAATTGAGAAAGCAACTTTTTCACCCCCTCAAAAATTACTATTTGAATTTTAACCTCATCTCCTTTCCTACAGCAAACCATCTTCCTACCTGACAGTACTGTTTGCTGCTTGTTACACAGGGTTATATCACCCCACATGGATAACCTCACATGGACTTTGCTTAATTTTGTGAGATTCATATGAACCTCATTGCCAACCAACCTTCCAGGTTTTCTCTGACTAGTAGACCCCATTTTGCCTAGCAGATCTGCACATGAGCTTCCTCCTCAAGTTCGCTGTCTGCAAACTCCTCTGTTGTTAAAGCCACTGAGCAACACTGACCCCTGTACACATACCAGAAAATAAGTAGCAATGAGTATCTACTGTTTGGACTTTCCTCCACTGTTCTGTTACCAGTTAATATTCTTGCCATTCATGAGCTTGAAATTGTTTCCAGTAGCTTTTTCCATCCAGAGACACTATGAAACCTAAGCCCCAAGAAATGTAAGAGCCTCACCTCAGCCCTTTCTGTATCATGTGAGAGAAGACAAGTATCAAATACAATAACACCTTAGGAATATTAAATCAACAGACAGCTTTGATACCCCTCACAAGATAAGATGAATAATCATTGAATCAGCTAATGGAAAATAAATTAATACATCTCCTAAGACATTTAAGGAGTTCATTTCTGAATATTAAATAGAATAAGACCTACAGATGACTAACACTGAAGAGATAAGGATGTCCTAAAAAGAAAAAAAATCCAGTTAGAGACACAACTGAAATTGGAAACAAGAAAAAGATCTCTACGGAAGAAATATGTTATTTTCAATTCTACAATAAAAGTGCTTATCTCCCGCATTTTAGAACTCTTACAAGATTTGAACCTTGAATACCTTAATCTTTAACCTTGGAAGGGGGACAACACATCAGAATTGCTTTGTCTAGTTCATTATACACTGCTGTGGGTTCTGCCCTATTAAAAGGCTAAGCAAAAAACAAAGGCAGTGTAAAATATGTTCAGTCTCTTGTCTATTGTTAACTAAAACCACACAGAGAAAAATTGAGCAGTGCACCACTCCACCTGTGAAAGCTACTGAGAATTCAGGTAGTGAAAAAGCTTTTCTAAAAACAATGTGGCAGGGAACCTGGATGACATCTGGGTATTAGGTGAAAATACAGTAGGTTTTGTACTTTTACACTAGGAGAAAGCATAAAAATTAAGAGCAGAATAAGTAGGCTGTTTTTCATGTGAACAACTACATGACAAAGAGATTTTTTTCATTGTCACTACAGAATAATAAAATCACAATCTATCATTTTACTTAAGCTTATTTAGAATAATTTATTTAGTTCAACTTGAGGAATATTTCATTTATACACTTCAATTATAATATTAACCTGCTGTCTTGCATCAACTGTTAATACCAGTCCCTATGCACCTCCTGTGAGACAGGCTCTTCCACATTCTCTTGAGCAAATTGCAGATTTCCATCTTCCCAAGAAGTGCACTTCATTATAGGCTTACTTAAGTTAATTTAACCATCCAGAAGAATGAAAAGCATTTGAATCTCCATCTTCAGCATAATAATGTACACTTCAACACTTAAGTAACTTGATGTCTTGCGTCCATTCAATGAAACATTGTTTGGCTTTCCATCCAAAATTATGAAGAGGCTGATATACTTCTGAATGAAATTTATTGGTGGAAGGTCACCTGAGAAGTGGCCACTTCACTTTAGTTCAGACTGTAGTGCTACTTTCCATGTGATTGCTGTGCAAGTTAATTATCATTCACTGCCTAATTAACCTGTCTAGTTAAGCTTTTGATTTGTCTCTCTTATAAAACCAGGGATTTGAAATATTCCAAGAAAAAAATGTTATGTCACAAAACATCCACTAAAAAATTCCTATTTATTGTTGGATTGAAAATCTGAATTTGTTTTTCCTCAGATCTTCTAACCGCACTTTCTGAAGTTAGAAGCATGTTTTGACAGGCAGCATCTGCTTCTAACAGTAGTAACACCCCATGTTTAGAGCTAGTACCAAGGGTTGGTGTGCAGACCAAGCCCACTGCTAGATCTTGTCTGCAACACTGGGGATGCAGAAAGTGAAGGCTGCACCTGCAGGGATGATCAGACAGGACAGGTGGCCCCAGACTGACCAGTGAGGGATTCCAGCCCATACACATCATATTCAGTAGAACAGCTGAGGTATCAGGAGGGTCAAGCACCTGTTTGGCTCAGCTCTTTCACCTTCTCCCTTCTTGAATAGCTAGCATTCAAAGAGGACTCTGACCCTTCTGCCTTCTTCTCATCTGTGTGTTCCTGAAACCAGTACTAGAATCCAGCTCCTTAACACAATTCCATCTGCCACTGGGCCCTGCCTGGGACTTTCCCAGTGCCTCATCCACAGAATCAATGGTGACGGTGACATAATGGCCATCAGGGGGGTTGGGCTCAATACTGGTTTGATACATATTTGTTTATATTCCATTTTTATTATTATTTTTAATTTTTTTATTAAAGCTGTTCTAATTTCATTTTCTATTCTCTAAGTCTCTCTCCCTTATTCCCTTTCTCTTCCCCTTTGGGAGGGAAGGGGCTTAACGGAAAGCATTTGTTGCAAGTCTAGCAGGCTGCCCTGACCCTAAAGCTTGACAACACAAAATAATGATGTAGACATTAACATGTGGACATCTAAGAATTAGCACAAATCTCCCTTGTAAATGGACAATCACTGACTGACACACACACACACACACACCCCCAAAACCCAAAGCCACACTGCTGACAAAGCCTCTCACACTGCTTGTGTTGCTGCTTGATAAGAGCGATCACATACACAGCATATGACCAGGAGCAAGCTTCATGACAAAACATCAATAAATCAACTTAAAAAAAAAAAAAAAATAGCAATGAGATCCTTCCACAGCTTCTGCTCCAGATGCTTCACAAATCACAGTGAAAATGCATCAAAATCTATAATGAAAATCCTCTTCCCCCTCTGAACATTAAAAAAAAAAACTGGAAGTACCATTTATTTTGTGATTTCAGATAATGACTTCACAAGGAATAAGAAAAAGAATCCAATAACCCAAGAGCTCCATCAAAATTTGCTAACAGGTGTGTTGAAAGCTTCTGGGTGCTATAATGACAAAGACCTGGCAAACAGAACAGTCAAGGCTATAAAATGAAAATTTTGCACAGATTCGTTTACATTTGCCAGCAAAGACAGACACTCCCCTAGAGTAAGAGGAAGATTTAAGCTGGTTTGGTTTTTTTATTATTTTTTTGTTGTTGCTGTTTAACAGAATCAAGGAATTATTTTGATTTAACTCAAGATAGGACTCATAACTGCTAAGAGTTCACTCTGGACTAGAAGTGTGCCTGTAGCCCAAGAACACGTTTGTTTAGATGAACATCACCCTTTCTCACCTGCCATTTGGATGCCGTCTGTCAGTCACATACCCAGTCCTGCATAAAACATCCCAGGCCACCTGCCTTGTGTAATGTTCAGTTCTAATTCAGTATTTCAGTATTTAACTTTTCCTATACCAAAAGTGCTTCATACTACTACAATTTTAATTTAAACAATACATGTACAAACATTCTTCTATATTCTTCTGCTGTATATAAAATGATGCTGCCCATTAGAAGACAGGAGCTGAGGTATTTTTAAATGTAATATCTTGATTAGCAGGCACTAGCAGAGAAGCACAGCTAAATTTATGCAGCATTCATTACTAGAAATGCACAAAAAATTTTGAGATAACATAGAAGGAGGCAACATTATTTTAAAGAGGAAACTAAACAGAAAACATTCTGTTAATGTAAATTAAATATCACTTCCCATTCTTAGATTAGTGTAAAACACTACTCATACAAAGTTTTGAAGGATAAGGCAAATACATGTTTCTGAATGACATCTGCAGCATATTGATTCTAAACACACCTTTGTCACAGAAAACTACACATCCATTATGTTCATGCATGGTTTGCTTTTCACATTCATTAAATTTCACTATCTCTACTATCACAGCTACCAGCTTAAAAAAAACCACACCAAGAAAACAACAACAAAAAAAAACCCTACAACAAAACAGAACAAAAACTGTTTCGGAAAGCTATTGCAGCACAGCCTGCTCTCAGACCAGTCATATCTGAGATAGACTGTAGTCAGTTTGTTATCATCTCCATATCTGCATTTTAAATGCTATTGAGACCAAGCTCCACAACAATTCATATAGAACTACAACACTGGTATTCCAGGCTCTGTAGTTAAGCCTTATTTTTCTCAAGAGATACTTACTACCTATCTATCTACTATGTCAAGGCTATTTTTAAACAACGAAGTGAGGATGAGGGGGAAGAGGTCACTCCCTTCACCCACCTACAAGAAAACCAATTAATTCACTGCAAGACTTTCATGAAAAAATCACATCACAACAGCAGGGGATATCTGGGGGAAAATAGCAAAGAAACACAGTAAAGAGATCCTGTAAAGCCAAGGATATTGGACACAACAGAAAAAGTAGAAAGGAGCAAAGGCCCCAGGAAACACGAGAAATGTTCTTTCTCTAGGACTATGAGAACTGTGAGTACACAACATGATTTTATAACTCCAACACCATCACCAGGCATAGGTGGCATACCTGTTTGTAGATGAGCAGCCAAGATAAGTCTCTGTAGAAACCCACTTCTCATTGATCCAGCACAAGGAAAGTCTGAAACCACTAAGGTCAAAGAAGTACTTCTTCAAGAAGAAACATACCTGTTTCTCCCACCTGACACTCAAATGCCTCACCCCATCAAACCAAAGCTGTGACCCAGCCTCCAGCTTTCACAGGCAGAGGCCAAGACAGGTGGTGGCCATTTGCATCAGGGGTAGCAGCACAGAGCGTTTCACCTACCCGGGTAACACAGCCCCAGGTGATAATCAGAATGACTTACCCTGCATTTGTGCTGCTGAAGTGGATGAAAATGTCACAATATAAGAGCTTGAGAAACACTCCCCAAGTCTATTTAAGCTTGTGTTTTGCTTTTAGCACAAGATATATCTGGCAGTGCTCAGGTGTTTATGCAGTGTGCATGGACAAGGCCTTTCTGCTGTCTCTTTTCCCCCTTTACATTCACAGCTGCTGTAGAGAGTGTACCTAGATGTCCCTTTCCAGTATCTCTGAATAACACCTTTTTTGACCTTGCTGACAGTATGCCTCCATAATAGTGTCCCAGGGCGAATTTTTGGTACCCCAAATGATTAGAAATATTTTTTTCCCAAGTTCAACCTGGGAGGGAAAGGATTCAAGGAAATATTCTGTCCTGGACAGAACAGGAGTCTGAATCCAGGTCCTCCTGTAAAATCCCAGAGCTCCCATATCTTTGGGCCATAACACAAATATTTCTTCAAAGCTGGAGTCACATATTCCAACAGGAGACAGAAAAAATAAGTAAAATTTGAATATAAGTCTGTTTGTCATACTTCTAGATTCAGTGAAACTGTGGTACTGTAATACAAGTGATCTTCTCAAAAAAATCCAGGTTGTCATAAAGAATTCATTGTCAGGATGTGCTAAGGAACTTCAGATGCATGTTACTCCAAGCAATAAAGGAATTAAACCAAAATACTTAAAAGGAAGAGAAGGACTTTGCTAAGTAGTAACCAGTACATACTGTTATCATGCAGAGAAAAGAATAATATGTCAATTTAAATTCTGACATGGTACACAGGAGCAGGCACTCAAAGAATGCTTTTTTCCAGTCTGTCTGCCAGAACACACAAGCCACATAGAAATTTTGCTCACTTGTGACCACAAACGTAGCCCCACTGCAATGTGTGTTTCCTGATGCATTTGCACTGCATATTAATTCATTTGAAGCAATGCCAAAAAGTCTTTCCTTTCTCACCTGTCATGTAAGACCCGTGTGGTGTAATTAAAAATAAACTGAACAGGTGGCTCTTTCTTTTTTTTTTCTTTTTTTTTTTTTTGTTTGTTTGTTTTTTTTTTTTTTTTTTTTTTTTTAT
>JAOEGS010007086.1:7117-23472 GCA_025447755.1 Corythornis vintsioides
TTTTTTTTTTTTTTTTTAATAAAAAAAAAGTGCTTTTCCTTTTTACTCGTGGTACTGCAGACAGTTTTCTAAATTCTCAGTACCTGCAACTGTGCTTTGGACCCGAGTGAAGTGCCTTCTCCAGGAGGATGCGCTGGCTTTGCTGGATGACCTGCTCCAGCTGGGAGGTAGGAGGTTGGGAGGGGGTGAGAGAGGTCAGTTATTGGCAGCTGTGAGCCATGGAAGGAGGAGGGAGGTCTCCTGTAGCCTCCTCACGACACAGGCTTCAGGATTAGGAGCAGTGTTGGTGTTCCTGAGCTCTAGAAGTCAGGTTAGTAATCCTGATAAGATTTCCCTGTGGGAAGACTTGTAAATGGTTTTCAGTAGTGTCCTGGGTCTCTCTGGGTTGTGACAGGTGTCTATAAAGCATTCAGTTGACAAAGCAGCGAATGTGGTGTGGGGCTGGCCTGCTAAAACTAATGCCCTAGATTTTGAGGGCTTGGGACTTGCTGGTTTTTTTTGAATGGAGGCTGAAGAGGCACTTGCATCTCCTCTCTGTGGTCAGTGTGTGCTACCTGTGAGCTTCCAGCCTTTGGTGGTCTTACCAGCACTTCTCCCCTCAGTTTGGTGAGTAATGCAGAAAGTCAGGAGGGTGCTGAGGCTTTCCATCATCTGGGGACATGTTTGGTAACTGCAGTGCTTTGTCCCTGTGTGGGAGAGCAGTTCCTTATCTGGAGGAGCAGCCTGGGAGTGCTGTTTTGCCTGAGCCAGCTGGGCTGCTGTGGTAATTCCCCTCCCTGTAATGAAGTGAATCCCATGGGAGCATGCTCAGAATGCAGCATTGATGCTGTATTATTTTTTTTTTTTTGAGCAGTTAAAAATGAATGTATCGATATATTCATTGACACAGCAAATGCTGCTGGGAAGCTGAACAGAAGGTGGTAAGAAATTACAGAATCATAGAATGTTTAGGGCTGGAAGGAGTCTCCAAAGGTCATCTAGTCTAGCCCCCCTGCAGAGAGCAGGGACACCCTCAACTAGACCAGACTGCTCAGAGCCTTGTCCAACCTCACCTTGAATATCTCCCAGGATGGTGCCTCAACCACCTCCCTGGGGAGCCTATTCCACTGTTCCACCACCCTCAAGGTAAAGAACTTCTTCCTGATATCCAGTCTGAATCTGCTCTTCTCTAAATTAAACCCATCACCCCTCATCCTTTCACTAGAGGCCCTTGGAAACAGCCCCTCTTCCAGCCTTCCTGTAGGCCCCCTTCAGGTACTGGAAGGGTACTATAAGGTCTCCCTGGAGCCTTCTCTTCTCTAGGCTGAACAACTCCAGCTCCTTCAGCCTGTCCTTGTAGGAGAGGTGTTTCAGCCCTCTGATCATCTTTTTGGCTTTCCTCTGGACCCACTCCATCAGATCTGTGTCTTTCCTGTGTTGAGGGCTCCAGAACTGGATGCAGTACTCCAAAATTACAAATTACAGCTGGGACTGAATCACTGGATCATGGTATGAGGATTGCTATTGGTTTTGTTGTGTAGACATATCAAGCTGTGTTGTAGTTCTCTTCTCCTTCTTGTGTGAGCATTGTATTTTGTTTGGAAGCTTGAGATGTGTGGGACTTTTTTGTGGCGTAGGCTCCTAGATAGAAAGACAAAATAAAATGTGACATAGCACTGGGTTCACTGGGGGCCTTAGGCTCTATTGTGTTACAAATAACAGTTGAAAGTTGGTATATTCTGGTAGCCTGACAAAGAATTTGATTATTGTGTACCAGTCTTCCCAGTGACAACATTTGTAACTTGTAGTTTTAGTTTAGAGGTTTCTTTTAACCTGCTGAAAGCTTAATAAGAGACAAGCACACTCGGTTATTTGCACCTGCTTTGATCTGTCCATTTAAAACTTGCCTAAATCACTTGAGGCTTTTTGGACTCTGATTAAATAATGGGCACAACTACAGAAATTACATCATGTCTTTGAAGGGAGGTTGGTTTTTGGTTTTGTTTTGTTTTTAAATTTATTTTGCTATTTATCCCGTCTGTATAAAGGCAGAGAGTCAAAATAGTGGGGAAATAGGTGAGGGGCTGTGTCTTGTAACGGGACTATGAGATCATTGCTAGTGACCTTATAGAAGAAGTGGGGTTTTTTTTTGTGTGGTGGTTGTTTGGGTGCAGGGGGGAGGTTCTGTTGTGGGGTTTTTTTTCAGTGTGTGTGTGTGTGGTTGTTAGTTTGTTTTGGGGTTTTTATGTGTTGTTTTGTTTGGTGTTTGATTGCTATGCTGGGATATCAACTGGATTTCCTTGGAAACACTCTTTCCCCCACCCGAGTGTTTGAAGCTCAGTATGGTCACTTTTCACATTCCTAGGCAGCAGTGGGGTACACTCTCCTGCTCTGGTGCCCCTGCAGGTGCTGGGCAGCCCTGTGCCCTTTTACTGTTTTGTTGCCTCTTTTTCCCCATGAGTGTCTGGTTAATATCAGGTCAATTACTTTTGTAAGCTGATGTGCCGTTGTTCCTCTCTGATATCTTTTTTGATTTCTGGTCCTTTAAGGTATGTATTTAAGGGGGAAAAAGGGTGATATAGCATGGGGGTGCATTCCTGTGCTTACTCAGTAGATAGAAGTTTCTTCACTTAGGCTGCTTTATGTACTTGTGGCATTTGGTTCTCTATCTGTGCGTGCCTTGCTGAGAGCCTGTGCCACAGCAGGATCTACCGCAGGGCTCTGGTGATAGAGCAAAGAGTCTGGGCCTGGTTTCATTTAGCATAGACCACTGCAAACTGAGCTGCCAGGGGAGAGCAGGCAGCCTTGGGGTGATGCCTCTAGTGACTGCAAATTCTTTTTCAAGACAGTTTTTACTGAAGTTGCTGTTGTGTTACTGGTTTGCAAAACAACCTTTTCTTCTCTTTCCTTCTTTCAGGAAGAATCGCTTCCTTACACACATCCCTGTGCAAAGATGTGAATCAGAAAACATGTGGAAGTGCATCTTGGTACATTGCTCCTGATGCGCAGTCTGCTTGTATCATCTGTTTAGTTTGCATCTCATCTACAGATTTACTTCTGTCATGGAGGCAGCTGTAATATAGCTGTTAATTCTTTTTCTCTTCCCTAAACATGTTGAAAGAAGAGAGATTGAAAATCCAGTAAAAGCTACTAAAGTGGAGATGAATGAGAATATCTGCTTTGTATGTCCAGCACTTAAAATGGAATCAGGAGTTCTTTTGGGATATTATCTGTCTCTCTTTGTATTTCTAACTCGGAGCTGAGGCACCTGATGACATGCTTTGAAAAGTGGGAATATGTAAGTGTCTGCAAATCACTGTGGCTTGACATCTGAGACTACTTGTGTCTTTCAGTTTATAAATATGATTTATATTGTGTTGTAAAGGATTTGAAAGGTCCTTCCTGAGCCAAAAATGAACAAACCGTTGGCATCTGCAGTTTTTTGGCTCATCACTGCACTTAATACTCACAGTTTGGAACATTACGTGTTAATGGTTTCACGACTATGAAATGCCAGTAAACTTGCCCTACTGCTAGTGTAAGAGACCTCGATGTTGGGAAGCTAATTAATTGGCTTTTGTTGTTGTTGTCTGAAGAATAGTTTTGCTTCTCACGGGTATAAATTTCTGTTTAAATTATATAAAAGTACAAAAGGGTCTGTTTCCTTCCCTATCATTTGTGATCTCTCCACTAAATTGCATCCGGCTCATAACAGGCAGCAGAGGTGGGTGAGTGAGCCCATCCAAGGGCTTTCTGAGGGTTCCTCTTGCAAAGGCTACTGTGCCAGCATGGTGTCTGATGAGTCTTGCTATAGATGGTCTCAAGCTGGAATTGTGAGGTAACATTTTCCTCTTGGCATGGTTTATTATAATGTGTTTAAATGTATGTGACACACATTTGGAGTTTAAAGTTGGTGCAAATGCTTTTAAAGTCAAGTTGGTTAGAGCCGCTGTTACAGCGTATGATGTGCATTATGTCTGGGTGAGTGTTTGGTCCTGTCCTCCTGGCTGGAGTTCAGTGCTTAAAATGGTAAAAGCTGTGTGGTGGTGTTTGTTTGTTGGTTTTGGTTTGTTTGGTTTGGGTTTTTTTTGGTTTGGTTTGTTTGGTTTGGTTTGTTTGTTTTGTTTGTTTGGTTGTTGTTTTATTCTCCTCCCCTCTTACTGCACTATTTTAAGAATTGGTAGTAGAAAAATAATGTATAAATGCACAGGACTTTGGGGACTGTTGGCATTTATAACTTGTAGTATCTTAATGCTTCAGGCTGTATTTTCTATTTCATGTCCCTCGTGGGCAGCTTTCTCTGGGAAAGTGCAGTTTTGGGCCATTTGGCTTGTGTGGCCAGGTGAGAGCAAACCACATATGCTCTGGCTCCTTGGTAGTGCTTTTGGGCTTTTCTCTGAGTCATGAAGCATGTGAAATAACACAGGTCACAGGACATTGTTGTCATTGCCCAAGAGTGCGGGAAAAATAAGCAAGTTCTATAGACAGGGTTGAAAAGGTAATTAAGGTGCCTGAGTTTGTAATTTTGCATACGATAGGATTTCCAGAAACACACAGATGGACAAACAAGTTACAATTCATCAGCTGTTTATGGTAATTCTATGTGCATTATTAGCCCCTGGCAAAAGCAGGGTCACTTGAGTTAAAAGAGCAGCCATGTGCAATTACTGTGTTTGTGGGTTGATTCACAGTAACTTGTTATCCTACAGCATTTTATTGTTGGTGGTTTGTTGTGGGTTTTTTTTCCAACTTTCAGCAAAGTGGTGGTATTATAAAAATCACAGGCTCTGCATATGTGGACACCTATAAGCCTTTGAAAACTTGGCCGAAAGTGGGTGCTGGGTGACCTTTACTGCACAGCTTTCCCTCTGCAGACCCTGGCAGCTTCATGGTCTGAGAGCTGCAGCTCCTTCTGGTTTTCCAGGCCCAGCCTCTGCCCCACCAAAATTATTTCTAGCAGAAAAATCCATTAAGGCTGCAAAGTGGAAAACTTCTGGCTAAAAAAAAAAACAAAACTAAACCAGATTTGATGTGCTGCATCTATTTTTTTGACTATTGGAAATTGCATTTGAATGTCAAAATAGTTGCTCGTGCTGTTGAGCTGCTGCATCTACACAGATGGGATCTGTGAGAGGTTGGAGAGCAGAACGTGGCCTGTGTCACACTGGGAAGCTGTCTGGGGTGAGGCCAGCTTTCTTCTGTGTTTCTGGATTAAAAGCTTCCTTTATCATTTTATTTTGGAAAAGAGGAGCTTTTCATGTTTGTGTCTGAGGAAAGGCCTCTGACCAGTTCAGGATGTCGAATTTGGAGCTTTTGGGCCATTTTCTGCTTTATATGTTGTGTTTTAAACACCTAAACTTCAAATACAGTTGGAGAAGTGGCTACAGTGAAGGTGAGTTAAATTTCATTAGCAGTGCTAAGGCTTTTCTTTGATGCTTTTTTATTTTGTTGTTTGGATTTCAGCCCTTGCTTTAAGTGGCTGTTAATGGTGCCACAGACAAAGCCACGGGGCCTGCTGGTTGTGGTTGTTCAGAGGGTCTGGTGTGGGGCTGTGGGAGTATCCAGGGTGGGCCTGGGGCTGCTGCAAAGGGGCTGGGTGAAGGTCAGAGCATGCCAGTGGATATCCCTGTTCAGAGACATGTAGGTATGTCTTGGTTTGGAGATGATGAACCCAGCACTTTCTGTGTCTCTCTCAACTGTCCTGCCTGATCTGTCGTGTAGCCAAGAGCTTTTGGTGTCCCCTCAGCAGCCATCTTGTGCTGCCCAGAGGGAAAGTTTTGCAGGGATTGTAGGCAAGTGGCAGCCTGCCCTGCAC
The DNA here is from genome assembly GCA_025447755.1 of Corythornis vintsioides. Classification (NCBI taxonomy): domain Eukaryota; kingdom Metazoa; phylum Chordata; class Aves; order Coraciiformes; family Alcedinidae; genus Corythornis; species Corythornis vintsioides. The sequence goes on from JAOEGS010007086.1 coordinate 12,912, forward strand.
TGCAGTCCCGTTGGCATGGGGTGAGTGAAATCTCTGGAAGGCTTTGCCTTTCTGCTGCGGGTGACAGAAATCCTGTTCCTGATTTGCTAATTTAAAAAAAATTACAGGAAACTTTGAGCAATGTGCAGAGTCCCTGTCCGAGGCATGCCATCATTAGGGAGACTTCAGTGGAAGTATAGGCGGGAAATGTGGCGTGAGGGACAAAGGTACGTTACAACAGCTGTGTAATAAAAATGCATTATTGTGCATGCAGGGTGTAGAAATAGATTGTGTACGGATATTTACATAGTGCTTGAGTTGAGAGCCAGGCCTTGCATTTGTCTTCTGTGCCATGGGGGAGGAGGATGAATCTGATGATAGATTCCTCATATCTGGGGCTGTCCTCAACTCTGCCCCATAGCTGGACAGGTGGTCAAGTGCTGGTGAGGATCTAGCACCCAATGCCAGCTGAACATGGAGAACTTCTGCATTTGCTTGGTATCACAAAAGGAGTTAAACCATAAATAGAATTTTTTAGTTGAAATTTCATTAAATTTTATTATTTTAATGGTTTTTTTTTTGCTTGATAGGCCATCAAAGCCAAAACAGAGAGGATTGAAGATTTAAAAAAAAAAAAAGAAAAAAGAAAAAAAGAAGAAAGTATTCTGTAATTGCTTTAATTCTTTCTTTAAAGGTTGTTCTGTTGTGACATTTATGAAAGCATTGGTATTTTATACCAGCTTTGGTTGGAGAGAAAGCTATAAAATAGAATTTGCTAGAGGAATAGATTGGTCTATTGGAAATACTATGATTGTACCATGTTAAAAGCAGTTTGTTTTCAGATCAGTATTCATTACCTATATAATGCACATGACTAAGTTCATAAATTATCTTCTTGAAGGGCAACAATAAATAATAGTAAACAAAAATACTTGGCATCCATGTGGTCTGACAACTTGTCACTGAAACAGTGAATTTGCTTCGTGGCCTCTCAGCTGGCAACAGTCCTGGGACTACCCACTGTCCCTCCACATACTTGGGTGTGCTTGAGTACTTGGGTAATGCTGTGCTCAAGGGTTTGCCTGTTGCAGAGGCAAGAGCTCTCAGCAAAAGGTTATGAAGAGGTGTGGCTACAATCTCACCTCCTTCTTTGGAGGAAAATCTGGAATGTTTGTGCTCTTGAATGGGCAGCTGGGTGTGGGGTTTTGTTTTGGTTTTGTATGGGCTTTTTTTTTTTTCTGGGAGGGGACAGTTCCTTATTAATCCTGAATTAAAAAGGGGAAAAAAATGTCACCTTTACAAACAAATGTTTACTCTACAGTTTATCTCGTGTCTGTCGTGTGTCATTTATTAATTAATCACTGTTAATTTTTGCATCTCTAGAGAATTTTGACTTTTTGGACTTGTTACTCCTGTATTTATTCTGTTATTGATGCCCATAATACATTTTAAATTAGTTTGATTTTGTTTCTAAGTCTTCCCTTTGCATATTGCAGTTCATTTGGCAGTTTCTCTTTGCAAATTAATGGAAGGCACAGACCAAGGGATTTTTAAAAGGCCAACAGCCCATAGAATTTTGTAAAGTCCTTTAAAAGGTAGTAAGAAGTGGTCTTCGTCAGGTTGCCATTAATTTCTTTACTTACTGTGCTTCAGAAATAATTACCTAGGCAAAATGAGAAGCAAGCTAAAAAAGTGAAAAAACCAGCACTTTTTGGGTGTCCCAAGTGTATCTAGCAAGTTCTGTAGCAATATGTGGTATAGGCAGTAGCAATATTATGAAAATACCTTGAAAGCACTGCTGTTGTTATTGCATATATGTCTTCTATACACTATAGAAACAGCCCCTCGGAAGGGACTGAGTCAAGAAATGCAATCTGGCAATGTGACCAGCAGCATTATGGTGATTAAAAAAAGGGATGTGGAGGCACATGTCTTTGGCCACTATTGACTTGTGGGGTCTTTTTAGGTTTTCAAGGGATATTCCAAGTTAAAAGCTATTACCTAGTCAAATGGAGGGATTCTTTTGCTGAAATTGCTTGAATTGAATCATAGCATTTTTTTTTTTGTCTTCTTTCTCAAGAAATAAGATATCCATTCATTTTTGTTAGTAAAATATTTTGGTAGCAGAACTTGTCCTTCTGACTGTGTCCTAATTTGTAAGAGAGCTAGCTTGCAGCCAACCTCTGGCTAAAGGATGTTTACAGAGGACATTGTGAGGTCTGAATACAGTTAATTTGGGTTTTAATTGAATTGTAATTATTTTTTTTTAATTGATGCAGTTTCTAATAGGGTTTTTATGTCCAGAGTAGCTAGACATGCATATTTAAATAACAAAAACAGAACGCATTAAAAAATAGATTATGTTTTTGTGAAATATTTTGCATGGATGTCCTTGTAGGTCCATCCACTTGTTGCTATGCATTTAACTTTGCAGTAGAATGGCATTCTTTTGATAACTGGGTTCAACAGTATGCCATCATTTCTTTTATTCCTACAAACAACTGTGGTAAAGTGAATTTTCTTGCTTTTGCTGAAACTTATGCCTGAATATTACTTCAGCACTTTTCAGCTCTGGTAATTTGTATCAAGATTATAAGCATCCATCAGTCTAACTGCAGAACTTTTTTACTTTGTTTTTTTTGAGACTTAAAAAAAAAAAAAAAAAAAAAGTGTTTTTTTGGTGGTTTCTTTTGGTTGTTGTTTTATGAAAGGTCTGTAGGAGTTGGTAATTTCTTAATTGATAGAGCAGCTGTTATAAAAATCAGAGCAGATTCAAAATCCTTTCTTCTTCTCCAGTATGTAGAATTTCCCACATGAGTTCTTAGTGTTTTAGTTATTTAATATACTTTTAGAGTATAAGTCTTTTGTTGAAATAGTAATGTCAATAGGTTTCTGTAACACCTGTGTGTTTAGCAAAAGTTTGTGGAATTGTAATTATTTTTGGCATTCAAGTTTAGTTTCACTTCCACCTTGAAATAAAACTGAAAATATTGAGTAGTCTTCATGGCATACCCTTCACTGGGTAGGAAAAAATACAATTAAGCTGATACCTTTTAATTCTGGCAGTAGATGTCGAGATGACTGAAGAGTGCTTCAAACTCCTTTTCCAAGTTATATTTCAGTGTTGGAAAAATGTTATAGACAGTATTGCTTTAATTGATGTACCTAGAATACTTGGTTTATATGTATTTCGAATGATTCTGTTATTTGCAGAGATCTTTAACTTCAAAACTATGTGTAATGAGGTAGCATAATAAAATGGAAGTCTGAGGAGGTTGCATTTTAGCAGGGGCTCTATTATACGGCTTAGGCACTCTGACAATGTATAATTTGCTATTGTTTTTGTTGGGTTTTAGTCACACTTCTGGAACTTGAAAAATGCAGGAGAAAGACAGGCATATACTTACCCACCAGGTAACAGGCATAGAGTTGGAAAACTGAAGTATTTGAGCAGTTGCAGAAGGTCTCATTTATGTTGTTTTAATCCCAGTAATTTTTGTATATAGGTTCCTCAAGTTTCTTTTGAGTTTTCTAGTGCAATTTTTGCCTTATTTATGACTTTGGTTTTCCAGTTTGTCTTGGCTTCTCTCCCCTGTCAGTTTTGGTTTTAAGTGTTTAATCTTGCTCAAAAGTCACCCTTTTGCCACTTGAAAATCACAAGTAGTTGGAATCCAGAAGTCCATTTGGGGCTTTGCTTAGTTGCCAAACCCCCTCTTCCAGACTGTTAGGTTTGGTTTTTGGTTTTGTTCTTTTTTGTGTAATTGAGGAGGAGAGCAGGAATGGTTTACAGCTAAATGAAGGAATTGTGTCCCTATTGCCAAACAAAATAGGGAGGGGAGGGAGGTCTTGCAAATCATTGCAAAATCAAGACTTCAGCATGGTGCCCATCAGTGTATTGAACACTCAACTGCAAGCAACTTTTATCTTCTCAGGTAAGTAGATGTGGAAATAGTGCAAGACAAGGTGCACAAAGATTTTTGTTTTTTTTAATTCTGATGCGTTGATTGGGCATTTAATATTTAATTCCATCAGACTTTTCTTTTGAGGTTTGTTTAGAGGATTTTTTGAAAATGGGAATGGCAATTGCAAATGGTTGCAGAAGGAAGAGGGAATTGTTTCCATTCTGTTTTACGTTCAGGATTTAAAAAATAAATTAATTTTTCTAAACAACTGTTTAGCTACTGCACAGTGCTTCAAAATGAAAGAGAGATATAGAGAAAGCCCATGAAAGCAAAGAGAAAACAGCTGAAGCCACACTCTAGTGGGTTGTGATCTATGCCAGTGTGTGAGAAGCAACTTGGTGAAGGAAAGGAAAAATGTGCTTTAGTTTTGGGTTTGGTTTTTTTTCCCCTGCCTTTTTTTTTTTTTTTTTTTACTATGCTTGTAAGAGACATTTCTGTAATCAAATTTTGGCTCCTCACCCGGGTGCTTAGAGGCTGGGGAAGAAGTTCTGAGTCAGAGCTCTGTGAGTCTCCCTCCTACATTAAGCAAGTTTGCAGATGACACCAAGCTGAGTGGAGCTGCCAATATACAAGAGGGACGGGATGTTATCCAGAGGGACCTGACAAGCTGAATAGGTGGGCCCAGGTGAACCTCATGAGGTTCAACAGGAGCAAGTGCAGGGTCTTGCACCTGGGCCAAAACAATCCCCATTATCAATACAGGCTTGGGGATGAGATGAAAGAGAGCAGCCCTGCAGAAAAGGACTTGGGGATGCTGATAGATGAGAAGCTGGACATAAGCAGCCAGTGTGCGCTTGCAGCCAAGAAGGCCAATCCATCCTGGGTCACATCAAAAGAAGTGTAGCCAACAGATGGAGAGAGGTCATTCTTCCACTTTGCTCTGGTGAGAGCTCACGTGGAGTACTCCATCCAGCTCTGAAGCCCTCAGTACAGGTTTTGTGTTATGTGTGTGTGGTTTTGGATTTTTTTTATTTTTTTTTCTTTATGTGCCTGGTTTCTTACTCAAGATGCTGTGTGGAACTGAGTCAAGTTTTGTGCAGAAGTAGTGTATCTCATCAATGCTTGTCTTCGCAGCTAAAAACACATCAAAAACTAAAGTTCTGTCAAAAAATTAATTAGTTTGACAGAACTTACTTTCCATGAGCTTGTTTGATATTAATTGCTTTAATTACTTGATGCCTATTAATTAAAGTCTGTATTAATAAAATCCTAAATCAAACTTCTCATTATTTCAGATGGGCTCGGTATCCAGATGACAGGCTATCATAAAGTTAATCTCCCCAATTACTCATTTAAAGTGTTGTGACAACCCTAGTTTTCTTCCAGGCATTTGGAACTTCCCTGGTGCTCTAGAATTTCCTGAAAAGAAGTGTTAATAACTTGGATATATAACTTGGTTATAGTTTGTTTTGGTTTTTTTTTGGTCACATCTCAGACTGAAATGATAATAGCTGTTGTGTAACAAAAATACCTATTATGTCTGCTTTCGAAAAACCCTCGGCCTCCCCCGGTTTTATTAGCAAGAGTTCTACAGTTTGAATCTGGCCATTGGTAATGATTTTTGCTTTCTCCAAAAAAAATTAAGCCTTTTTGTTTTAATAATGATAATGATTTGTACTTTACCTTTCTAATCTTTTAATGATTCTAAAAAGTAAAACCTTCCATTGCCTTCCAGTTGTTTTTTTTCCACGCATATGCTAGGCTGAGGAGTGTAATTTGGAGCTGCTTTTCCTGCTACACTTAACAAAGTCGGTTTTCTTGCTAATTTTGCAATGCAGTGTATAGCGTTCTTAAAAGTTGTGAGTTCCCGTTTACATCTCTAATTATGTAGTGTTGTCCCAGAACTGCATCTGGTAAAGCACAGTGGGATTGGACTTGATTTTGCTTGTTCGTACATGGCCACTAACTATTGTGTGAGAGAACTGGTATCTTAACCAGACTAGGGCCTGCTATGAAGCTTCTGCATTTTGTGTTGTACTTATTGAATTAAAATAAGTGCCCAAATATACAGGGATGTCAAGTAGTGCTATTCCTCATAGATAGGTAAATGTGAAGTAAGTTACTGTGTGGATAGTTAAGGCAGCAGTTTGCCCTTTTCACTGTAATATAGATTAACTTGGATCTGAAGACTAATGTTTGTCTCATTTGGTTAGATGGAGCTAAGCAACTGAATCCTGTAAAGGCCCTATACGTTCTGCTGCTTTTTTGTGTATCATCTCCTAAGCAGTTTACAGCTGTTAATCCTTGCCATTCCAGTTGTGCTGTCCCTTAAAACATATAGGGACTTTCCATGTTAAGAATTAGGCCTTTGGCTTTAGAGCAGGGATACAATGCAGAACGAAAGTCGAGGACTTGGAAGATTACTTGTTCTACTTTCCAGGAAGGGCTTTCTGTTGTTTCATCTTGCTTTATTCTCCAAGCTGTAATTGGATGTGTTTTACATTGAAAATTTCATTGGAAAAATGTTTCTGGTGGCTTTGTATTTTTCATGAGCTTACAGGTAGGTGTTTGTGTTGGTGTTTTTTTTGTTTTTGTTTTATAATGAGCAGTAAATCCATAGGAAGTATTTTTACAGAGATTGTTTATTTGTGTGTGGAAAGAGACATTAATTCCACAGAGGTATAAAAACATATCCCTGAATGTCGTGGGTACCATTCTTAGCAGTGAGACCACGGTCCAGATTTTGATAAACCCTTGCAAGCAGCTCAGTTCTGCCACCATGACTGTAACAGAAACCTACGAGGATGCTGCAAAGCAAAAGCTTACAGTACAAGGTCCTGCTTTGTCATGCATTATTTGCGAGATCTCCCTTCTGAAATGGATTTTTATATGTTAAATACCTGCTTGGCTTAAAGGATAGTAGTTGCTGCTTTCCTGCTGGAGTTGAAGGACTTTTCAAGGAGCAGATGTTTTGGGGTAGGATTGGGGCACTGAGGAAAGCTAAGTGAATGGTGCTGCAAGTCTTGGTAAATGTCTGTTGCAACTTCTAATCTTAAATACATGAAAGGGGTAGAGAATACATTAATTTATGTTGTTGATATTATGGACATGTTTCCTGTATCTGACTGGTATTAGAGCCATGTAACCTCCCTGCCAAGCCCCAGTGCATGCAGAAAATACATAGTGGGCAGCTATTACCCCTGCAGTTTCAGGGGTGTGTTTTGAGACATGCCTGGATCTGCTAAACTTGTGTCTCAAGCATTCTTGCTGGCGCAGCCACACTTACACTTGTTCTGCTTAAAGATTTTTGTAGCTCTGAAGAGAGAATTGCTGGTGTCCTCTGCTGTCTCGGCTTCCCAGGGCTTCTGCAGCAGTATTGCTGTGTGACTGGCTGATGTCAGTTAATAGGCAAAGTACCTGTCAGTTATTTCTCATAAATATGTAAATGAATACCCATAGTAAATGTTCAGTTGCTCGTATTGTGTAGCAGTGGATAGTTTATGTTGAGACAGTAGGAGTTTTGGTCTAGGTCACAGCAGGAGAGTTAGTTATTTGCAGTATATTCCAAAATAATTATTCTTTTATTTAATGAATTATCATCTGAAATGCTCTTACGATTTTTGAAGACTCTTTTGTCATATTTTCTACAGCAAGTTGTCCTTAAGCAATTGAAGGATATGGAAAAGACCTGTATTTCTCTCCATTCCCCCCAAAAAAGCTGAGTACTGGAATGCTTATTGTATGAAATACCATCTTCAGATTAGTTCTTCAAACTAAAAGTGTCTCGTACAGGCTTATATAGATTTATTTTTTTTTTAATACTTGAGTTTTTTCAGGCCAACTGTTACTTTATAAATACATGTAAATAATGTGAAAATTGAATACAGTTCCACTTCAAAATTGCCTATAAACCTCATGTGATCTTAGTTGCTTTCTTTCTTTTGACGTTCTCTCCCTCCATGTAATGAGAAGATGTTTTACTTTGCTGCAGTATGGTTCTGAGGTCAGAAAGTTGAGTTTCCTGCCTGCAGTTGGTGCTGCTTCATCAGGAATACAAGTTCTTTAGATGAGCTGTGTCCCAAGTCACATCTTGGCAGCTCTCTAGTGTTCAAATTATGCTGACCAAGACCACTGTGCAACCCTGTTGACTTCAATACAGATGTGTTTGAACTGGTGTCTGGGATGAGATTAACAGATTTCCTGACGTGGAAGACATAATTTCATTTTCCTAGTGGCATTAGCTTGCAAGAAGAAAAGATATGATGTTTCTGGAGGTTGGATTTAGATGTGATCTTTCAGGGTTCCTTCCAACCCCTAACATTCTATGATACTGTGATTTATATTGGGGTTTTAAAAATTTTTTTTTTTTTTTTTTTTTTTCTTAATCTACTGCTGAGTGATGTTATTTTTGGTGCCCACAGGAAGCTGAGTTGTTGGGTCAAGGTTGTTTTTTCCTAAATGAAAATTTTGAGACTGTACTATAGTTGATATATGTGCTGATTTAATGCATATAGATGTGCTTTATTTTGAGGAAGCGTTAGTTTTAAATTAAAGTTTAGCAGTTAAATATTCCTTCTCCAGCAGCAAATACTCCCTGGCTGTGAGTTTTACTTGCTGATGTTCTAACACCAACTGATCTCAGCCATGCAGTGGAGGATTTTAACCCAATGTAGTTTTGGGAGCTTCTGGCAAGCCAAGGAAGAAAAGATTGATGGTTATTGGTGAGACATAAGTTTTTGTGAAAACCTTGTGGGCATTTACTGGAGGTCTGTCAGTAATGGGTTAAGATATCGATCCTGTTTACTGGAAAGGATCTTCATAGGGCTGTGAGAGATGTGACTGCAAGCTGGTGATTGCTTTGAGCAAGGTTGTATGACATGTTGTTTTAAAAAATTTTTTTTGGCATCAAGAGCTGTAACAAATCCATGAAGTGTTTTTCATGGAAATAAATTCCTCTGGGTGACATTGTCTTCTCTGAAACCTCATTGTGGTATGTAGGGGAACCAGAAGAAAATTATGAGGAGATAGCACAATGCAAATAGTTTTAAACTTGCAAATAGATATTTAGCATAGATCATATTTTAGATATTAGAGATGGGAGACATTGTGGGACTTTGAGCAGAAGTCCCACAAGAAGGCCTTCACTGGGGAGATAGAACTTGAAGCTATTGTTGGACCTTTTGGTTGTAAATTATGATTGAGATAGCCAGGCATAATTTCCTACTTTCCTACAAATGCCTCTGAGAACTGTTTCTGCTGCTGGTGGTAGAAATACTGTTGTTGGGAATACATTTATGTTGCTGGGAATGAAGGATACACCACAACACTGCCAATAATTAGGGTTCCACTGTACTCAGAAGGGGCTTTGGTACACATTTCCAGTTTTTTAGAATTGTGGAATAAGCTCGTTTCTAGCAAGTTTAACACCATCTTTGAAAAACTGAGTAATAATTAAAGCTGAGCAAAAAATATTTTGTCTGTGTAAATATATTCTGTAAATTACATAGGATCAGTTTTATGAATATTAGATGAACATTAAATATGGTCCTGTAATATGCTTTCCTCAAGTGTGATGGCTGTGGAAATAGCATTCATTTGGCTGTATTCATCTTGTGGATAGAAATAAAGCAAGTAATAAATTAGGAATCTCTCTTTTTTTAATAAGAGGAAATTAGTTGATGCATACCGCTTAAACTAGAAAAAGCTGTTGCCTCCATAATGTTAGCAGATCAGGGTGAAATAACTGAGATGATATTTAACATTAAGCCCAGAAATCAACCTTCTGAAGGGAGTCAGTGAAGTTAAAACTTGAGCTGCCAGCAGAAGGCATTTGGGAGCCCTGTGGTAGCTGTTCCCATCCTGGCCACTGAATTTCAGCCTCTCGACCCCACCGTTGTGCAGCACTGGACTCAACACAGTGAGCAGAACAAAAGTACTACTTCTTTACCTGAGATATCTTCCAAAAATGCCTTTTTTAGAATATGATAAAAAAATGGGGGATCTACAGTTTGCCTTCCCAGCTGGTTTCTATGGTTTATTACCCTGCCTTTTCTCCTCATTCAGTCACAGATGCTTCTTTAAAAGCTCTTTAAAAGTCCTTTTAGTATGCACAGTCTCTCTTAAGGAAACCAAAGTGACCTATTTTTAAGTTTTTTGTTATTTTCAGTTCTTAAGTCTCTGACAAATGTATTTTCTTGTGGATGTTGGTGTTGTGTATTGCATGTTACTTTACTATCACTTTTATTTCCTAATAGCATACTTCAAACAAATTAATCTAAAGATTACCACAGTCTGTTTTACTCCAGGAGTTCATTATGATCTCCTGTTGAGTTACCCTGCCCCATTTTAGCCTCCCTTAAAAAAAATACAAGGGTGGGGGGTTGTCCAGTGAGTGGCACTTTCTAGATTGGCATCAAAAGACAAAATTTAAAGACTTTTTTTGTTGAATGGGCATACTAGTCCCTGCCATATTAATTCTGTGTCCTCTGCCAGTCTTTAAATTCATAGCTAATCAAATATCCAGCAAATATTAGTGCTTTGAAGGCAACGGGTGCAAGTTGGAGCACAAGAGCTTTAAGGTTAACACAAGGAAGAACTTTTTCTACAGTGAGGGTGACAGAGCTCTGGAACGGGCTGCCCAGGGAGGTTGTGGAGTCTCCATCTCTGGAGACACTGAAGAC
>JAOEGS010007086.1:26581-47753 GCA_025447755.1 Corythornis vintsioides
TTATAAATTAAAAAAATTTATCTAACCCAATAAAAAAATAAGTTTAAAAAAAAAAAAAAAAAAAAAAAAAAAAAAAAAAAAAGTTGGGGGCAGGGGAACATGCCTCTCCAGGAATCGTTCTGTATTCGTGAATTTAGTTTTGATTTGCTGTCTTTTTTTTTTTTTTTTTCCTTTTCCCTTTTACTTTTCTGAATATTGCAGAAACTTTCCCAAGGAAACATAAATATTACTTTGAATAGTTCAGAAAGTAGCTACTAGTTTGTACAAAATGGGGCATAACATTTTTGTGCTTGTCTGACTGTAATAAAACCCCCAGTGCTTTCAAGTTATTCAGTTTTACACATACATATTTATGTATATATATGTGTATATATATGCACCCTATATCTCTCCCATATTATTTTTTTCTATCATGAGCTGTTGTCCTTTCCCTTCCTTGAAAAGGAACTTCATGATGTCACTTACTTTAACCCAGCTGTAAAGATCAAGTCATCTGTATCCAGTGCTGCTTGGACTGTGTGCTGCACAGCCAGATCTGGCTGGTTTCTGTCCTTGCAAGAAATGATGACAAAAAAATCCAAGACTGAAGTTCACCAAGTTTACTATGCTGAGAAAGTTGCTTTCTCTCAAATTTATTCTTGTCTCATTGCTTACAAGTGAGGTAATGCAGCTTGTTATACTTGCTGCATCTATGAGGTTTTTTTGGTTTTGATAGAGAAATTAACAGCTGGGTTGAAGTTTTTCAGCATATTAGTACTTCAGCAGTATCTTCCTGGCCAGTTATACTTCTGTTAAATTTTTGCAATGGTTTTATCTAATTTCAGGTCTATTTTTAACATAAACATCATATGAAGAAGAAAATTTTGTGCCAAAGAGGAAGTGAGAATACTTTTATTTGAAGTAAAAAGGTGTTTCCACTGCACAGGTTTCCATCCTGCGTGGGAAACTAAGAAGTAGTCATTTCACCATTCATATGCTGTTCCTCATGTACTTCCAGTGTTACATTTCAATTGCTAATAGTGTTTAAGAGTGCTTGTAAACAAATCTCAGGCATGAGTTAATTTAGTCAAGAGCTAGAATCTTTTACTGCATCTTTTCCTGAGCCTAGCATGTATATTGCTGCAGATCTCTCAAGACACATGAGCACAGCTATTTGTATGAACTAGAAAACCATCTGTTCAGATTCAGTGTCTGAAAACTTGCTTCCTGCAATGGTTTTCATTCTCATTTCAGACCTTAGTATATATCTGTGGGGTGGGGAGAGTGTTCCTAACTGGGAATGTAATTCCTGGGTGATTCACTCTTCCTTCACTAGAGAACAGAACTAATAAATTGTGTTTCTTGCTCAGGTTAGGAGCAGTTGCAGGTGAAACGGCTGCCTGTATATGCATTTAGGTAACTCCAAAGAAGGTTTTTATTACTCAAGTCCTTTGGAAGCAAAAGTTCCATGGCATGAAAGTTATCTTTGAATAAGTAATAAAATGTATTTGTGGTAATTCTTAGGACTAGTCTACCATTTATATCCTGACAGTTTTAGGGAGCCTTGCTCTCAGAGACCTTCATGTGGCATCAGAATGGACGCACTCCTTTTTCCATTCAGCCCTGAATTGCAGGCAGAGGTTTCCAGTTCCTCTTGAGGCTAATTTAATTGACAAATATGGGGAACCTCGACCATGAAATATTAAACTCTGGGGAAGCAGAATATGTTGATCCATGTAACTACAAGTCTACAGATTTGAAATCTGCATTATGCAAAGCATAGAATAACATTTGTCAGAAAAGTAGGTAGATGTGAAGTAGCTGAAGTAAAATGTTTGCCAAAAGTAATCACACCAACCTAAAATCTCAGGGAGCCTTTGGTAGAGTGGCAAACTGCAAATATATGACTTGAAATTAGAGAGGAATACTAGAATAAAAGATGTTTTGGATTAAGACTGTCTCAATGGGAGCCACAAATCAGTTGTGCCAGATAATACTTAATAGTAATAACAGCAGTCTTTGTCTTCTGTCATGGTCTTCTGCCTGAGCTCATGGCAACAACCAGAAGTTGGGAACAGCTAAACGTGTGACCTTGCATTTCCAGTGCTTGGGCCTTGTCCCACTTCTGTTCAGTGCCTGTACAGGATGATAATCCTCAGCGTTGTGCTAAGGGAGCACATTTTAGTAGAGCAGTACTATTTTTATGAAAACATGAAGACAAACGACTATTAGACCAGTACATGTAGCTTGGGTTGTGCAAATTTAACATGGAGATTTAAAGGCTTCTAGGCATTGGGAGACACAACATTCAGAAACAGCTTTTCTAAACAGGAGTAATAAGACCAAAATACAGTTTCTATTGTTTCATGATTGCTTTTAATTTCATAAAGGTTGTGTGTGAGTAGGCTCCTTGAAGCAGTGTAGCTTAATCTAGCTGAATCTAGTGCTTTGTTTTTGATTTCAGAAGTTTATTCATCTGGATTACTGCAGTGACCCAGTAGAGATTAGAGCAAAAAAAATATATATTAGTTCATTTTACTTCTCTGTTTTCTGTGGCAGTAATTTTTTTTTTTTTTTTTTGGACGGTGTAGAAACATGCAGAATTGTATTTCTGGGTAGATTATCAACTTATTTTTTTCACAGTAGGAACTTGAATTATGAAGAAGAAACTTCTAAAGACATTTGAAGAGCAAGGTTGAATGCGTATATGAGTCTTATTTTTCTGCAATGCAGTTAAGAGGGCTGTGCAGAGAATGTGGAAAACCTTTGGCAGTATTTTCAGAGCAGAGCACTCGTGCTGAATAAAAACTAAGCAGTCAAGAAAAAAAAAAAGAATAAGAGAATAAAAAAAAAATTGTCTTCCAAATAGAGTCTGGAAAGCTAATGAGCATATGACATCATTTATAGTTATAAAAAGATTACAGCTCCTCTGATCCAAGAAGCAGACCCTCAAGGTTTCTGATGAAGGAGGGAGATCTAGCATTGCACTGCTTAAGTTTGTCCTTGCCAGTAATGGGGCACGAAGCCCATTGATGCTGCAGCCAGGGTTGCCACGGGCTCTCAGTAGGAGCAGCACCTGTTCCCAGGATTGGCAGCAAAGGCCCGTGGCCCATCTCAGCTGGGAGAGGCAACAGCAGCCTGAACCAGCTGGCTAGAAATAGTCTCCTGCTCTTGGAGTGCCTCCATCTGTGGTCAGCGAGGAGTTGCTGGAGATGACCTTGTGTGCTGCTTGCACATACCTGTGGAGATCCACACGCCCCCCCAGGGTGGTGCGAGCTGTGCACCAGGAAGGGTGCATCTGCTGTGGGTGCAGCACCTACCCCAAGAAGCCTTGGCCACTCTTCTGCCCCTAACTAGGGTGAGTTACATGGTTCAGAGTGGATTGTCTCCTCTGAAACCCAGTGAGGGAGGCAGGGCCTCAAGACCATAGATAAACAGTAATTTCCCTTCTCACAGAGTTTCAGATAAAGGCCAGAGCACTGTTCTGCAAGGTTTTTAGCTCTTGGTACCCTACGTTGTCATCCTGGTGGCGCCTGTGTTGTCTTCCCTCTTCTTGAGGGCAGCTTTCTTGCAAAGGCCTCCATGTTCAAGCCCAAAAACTAGTAAAAAAACCATGGTAACTTGATTTTAATTTTACAGTCTTACATTATTAGTTTGAAATACAATTTTTATTTTTTTTTTCAGGGGAGGGGAGAAGTGATGTAACTATTGCATTGACTTAGATCCAGCAAACCTGGGATTTTCCTCTTTCTTCACTTTGCTGTAATCATTTCCCTTTATGGCAACAGGGAGCTCAGTGTATGGGTGTGCTCCAGCAATGCAAACGTCTGCTGAACGTGTTCCTCTGCACCATGGCTAGATTGCATAGCAGGGAACAGCACCGCGTCAGAGCGAACCTCAGAGTGTAGACCTACCTTGACACTGAGAAAAAGGGAAGGCATCTCAGTCCTCTCTCTGTGAGTAGAGGTAGATTCAAGTCAGTAGTTAGAGTTGTTCCGAAGTGGAGAAATTTGAAATTAGATACATAGGAACAGGGCACTTATCTGTAGTGAGCGTATGGAGATAATTAGGAGTAACTCTGTGGAGGAATCCTAGAAGTTGGAAAATGTGGTGGAGTTGTGACAGAGAGAAGTGATTTATGATTCTGTAAAAAGAAAATTAAAGGTTAGGAAGTCTGTGTGTATGGCTTGTTTTTATTATGCAAATTATTCACAACAACTTGAGAAAAGCAGCATAGAAGTCAACATGCATTTTGTCTGCTTCATCTGAGATTTGCTTTTATTCTTGTCCAGAGACTACAAACCAAGGGGAACACTTTCAGTGTTCATATAAGGGGGGGTTGGGGTGTGTGTGTGTGGAAAACTACAAAAGAAAAATAAGTGCTGGATATAATTCAGAAAAGACACACAATCAAACTGAACAGATTGCTCAGGAAAAGATCTATTCTGTTGCTGAAATCCAAGAAAATGGAGGAAAAACAGGAAATAGTGAAATCTGTTATCGACCATCTGCTAAGCCTAGGAACTTGAGAACCATTCCCATGACAAAAATACTAGATTGTGAACTTTATTTTATAATGCTTAAAGTACAGGCACAAGTACTATGGAGAGTCTTATATTACTATGTGCTTAAAAAAAATATTTAAAATTCTATGTATAAATCTGAGCATTAACAGGTTTGAGTCTTTTTTTTTTTTTTTGATCTTTATTGGTGGATTTAACAGATCACACCCTGTTAATCACAAGGAAGCCTTTTCAAACTTCCAAGAGGAGTGGGGAAATGAACAAGCTGAATTTTCCTTGGAAGGAGACAGTGGTCTTTCTCCTCCAGCTCCCATTGCCCTCCCCCTCTTTCTTTCTCGTGAGTGTTGCCACATCTGTGGAAATGAAGCTTGGAGCTTGTAATGGTTACCATCTGACAGCAGGTCACGTGGCTGCGCAGCGGGAACTGTTCGTGCGCTCTGATGTTCAGGAGCCGAGAGCTTCCCCTTTGTGGTGGGTGGCATGTTTGCTCTGGCCCCATCTCTTCTCTACTCTCCTTTTACATATGCGTAAAAGCCAGAGAAAATGCGGCCCAGAATAATTCCAGCAGTTTGGGGTGCTGTAAGCCAGCCATCAATTCTCCTGGACTCTGTGTATTTACAATTCCTCCACATGCCTAAAGGTGTAAATAGTGTTTTCAGGAAGCATTGTCAAATAATGTAAAATCACAGTTTAATTGCCGAAAACTGTAATCAATGTGGCTATTCAAAGGCTACATTGTTCATTAAATTGTCAGCATTAATGAACTGTGCATAGTTTGCAAGTTAACTTAAGTGTGGGCTATTGGCTAGCTTAGGGGTTTTTTCAGTCCTTTCACAGTTCAAAGATAAGTGAGATAAATGTTTGGCAAAAGCATGTAAAGTATCTACTATATAGCATGTGGAAAAGTTACGATCAATTCAGTTTGACATGGTGATACTGTGCTTCCTTAACTCAATTCAGTCTTTTTCTGTCCAAATTTTCCAGCCTTGTTCAGGTTCATGAAATGAAGGAGGCAGTGTCTCCTTCCTAATGATCAATTATTCTCAGTTCTAGAATATACTTGAATTTGTTCCTTTAATTTTGCAGTCCAGATAACGGTTCACTCACCTGATGTACAGAGTCGTGTTAGAAAGGGTAACACAGAGTTCACAGAATCACAGAATGTTAGGGATTGGAAGGGACCTAGAAGATCATCTAGTCCAACCCCTCTGCCAGAGCAGGATCACCTAGACGAAGTCACCCAAGAATGCATCCAAACAGGTCCTGAATGTCTCCAGAGAAGGAGACTCCACAACATCCCTGGGCAGCCCGTTCCAGAGCTCTGTCACCCTCACTGTGAAAAAGTTTCTTGTGTTTACCCTAAACCTCTTGTGCTCCAATTTACTCTCATTGCCTCTTGTCCTGTCATAGGATGACATTGAGAAGAGTCTGGCTCCATCCTCCTTACACTCACCCTTAACATATTTATAGACATTGATGAGGTCCCCCCTCAGTCTCCTCTTCTCCAGGCTAAAGAGCCCCATCTCTCTCAGCCTCTCCTCATAAGGGAGATGCTCCAAAGCTAAACTTCTGTCGCAAGTACTTCTGAGACCTCTTGGGAAAGCTGATGAAAATAAATTCCATTTCTTGGAACAATGTTTGCATCCATGTGGCTCATTGAACCTTAAAAATGGACCGTGCTACTTTTGCTTACAGACACACTATAGAGACAATTTATTACAAAGTAGTAAGGTACAGGGAGATCTTCATAATGTCCTGGAGTCTTTGCACCTCTGCCTAATCTCAGCCTTTGGTCAAAATAATCTTGTATTTCCACCCACTTTACAGCAGAGCTTTTTAACCACTCTTCCCAATAGTCTGTCCCCTCCTTTTTTTTCTGCAATTGTGTTGTGTCTCAACTGGCATATTCTCACCTTGCCTTTCTCCTTGTAATGCTGCATTTGCATATACTTATCTCAGCAGCCTTGAGTAAACACTGTTGCCTATTCTGGTCCTTTTGTGTTCAGGTTGGGACCTTCCCGTCCTTTCCAGTCTGTGTGACAGCACTGCATTTGCTGAGTTGAGGTGGGATTGAAGTGTCCTTCATCTCAATTCAGGTGCAACATTTCACAGCAGCAAGAATGTGCATCTGTACAGAGGGAGGAAGGGAGAAGAATGAACTTTGTTGAGCTCACATCTACAGCTTGCTCAGCACAGATAGAATGCAGGGGGAATACTGCTGCCAAGTGTTGCAAACTACTATAGAGTGAATGCAAACACTGTTTTTAGGGTGTGGGTTTGAATGGATTTCCTTCTGATGGAAAAAGCACCACCTTTGGCTCCAAAGTCATTCAGTCTCTACACTAAAGCATGGAAATCTTGGTTTTCAAAGGGTCAGTTGTATGAAATTTGAAAACTGTCAAAACAGTGGTTTCTCCTCACTTCAGTTTTTCAGAAACAGTTATGGTGTTTTTCTTGAAACACAGATTCTTTTCAGCATGAAACACACCTATTCTGGAAAGTATGAATGATTAGCTTTAAACAAACAAACAAACAAACCCCACTGTCAGGTTGCCCATAGAAAGAGAAATGTTTGGCAGTTTTAGTTGTAGTTGTCATTCCACTGGTCTTGCCTAACTTTGCCAAAGAATTACAAAATATAAAATGGATCGCAGGAGTAGTTAATATTATCATCCTTAAACCGTTTTCAGATTGTTTTTCAGTTGTAGCTGTAGAACCCATAGTCATCCTGAGCATGTACCAGATGTCAGTTTTCATGAGGATTTGTGGTTTTGTTGGTTTGTTGGGTTTTGTTGTGTTGTGGGTTTTTTCCCTTTTCAAATATTTTTTTTCACTTTAAACTAGTGTATCATATCCTAGCCACAGGAGGGCAGACAGCTGCCTAGTGGTGACTGCAGGGACTGCAGATTCAGTGAAGGTTAACTGTAATGTGATAACCTTATGGAGTGTTATGTACCAACATTAAACAGTTCGGATGCAAGCAGGGCCCCTGTGCAGCTCCTCTGTCCCTTGAGCTATGATCAGAGTTTGTGCCCTACCCTAATGACAGTTAGCTTCTGGCTCCCAGAAATGACAGCCCATGCTTTTGATGAAGAAATAAACTCTGCAGGCAGTTCATTTGGTGCTGTATCTATATATGCCCGGTGTATGTACATAGAGCCATACAGATAGATACCACTTGAGCACAGGCTTTGATGGCGTTCGCGTGCAAGCTTTGTCACGCTGCGAGCGCTTGCCTTGCTGCTGTCCTCTAATGTGAGCTGCCATGTCCTTGAGGAGTGTGGAAGAGGGAATAAAACATCCCCTTGGCCTTTATTTATTCTCTGCCACTTCAGCCTACTGCCCAGATGTACAGTTATTGCAGTTCCTTTCTGCATACTTGTAAATCATAATCACTGCTTAACTATTCCCTAGCTTTGAGTCACACTGAACTGTGCCTTTTAAAGAAACCCGTATCCTGAAGCAATTTCAGGTTTTGGGTTTTGCTTTGGTTTGTAGTTTTTCGTTGTTGTTGTTTTTGCTTTGGTAGTGTTCTTTTTCTTGTTTATTTTTTCATTCTCCACCTCTAAACCAGAAAATATTTCATTATGAAAGAGGGAAATGTAACTGAAGTTTCATAAAAAAACAAAACCAAACCCCAAAAGGATCTTTTATTCTACTCTCTTGAAAGTTTTTTTCAGGGGGAGGAGAAAAATATGTTGAGTCTTAATTTTACTTATTAATTGAAAAAAAAAAAAAAAAGCTGTCTTGTGAATGTTAAATTTCTTCCAGGAGTAAGTGTGCCTCCTGGTTGCTTGCTTGAATGTTGCTCAGGTTCTTGCTTTTGCTTTGTGGTTAAAACTTTCAGTGGGTTGGTTTAATGGAAGGACTTCTTTGTAATGCAGCTAGGCAGCTGAGCTGGCATACTACCTTAATTGTGAATTTCTGGCCCACGTTAAAATTGATAGAAATTTTGTCATGGATCTCAGTGAGACTCAGATCTCACTTAAGATTCTGAAACCAAGACTTAATGAGGGCTTGCTGAATTCAACAAAATAAGATGCGATTAGGTTATAGTATTTTCTTCTTGTAACAGAAGGCTTCTTTTTTTTTTTTTTAATAACTTTTTGTTTGTTCATCATACTCTTCATAGTTTCTGACTCCTGAGCATATTGAGAAGCATGCTCTTTGGATTTGGGTGGATATAGTGCTCTATAAATACTGTTGTGTAAGCCTTTGAATTGAAGTGCTTCCATGTCTTGTTCTGTTTTTCAACTTACCCTGCTACTTTTCAGCTGAGGGTGGCTAAACAGCTCTTGCATTCTGACTGGATGCAATATAACTCCGCTGAAGAGGTTTCCTCTAGTGATATTCAGAAGGATTTGAGTATTCAACTAATAATAGGAACTTTGGCTTCATTCTGGGCTCAGAGATGTTCCTACCCATCCAGCTCTTGGATTACGTCTCTGAGATTATGCACCTCTGTGATGCCACAGCAGGACTGCTCTACTGAAAGCAGTGACTGCTCCCCCAGCTGAAAGTGGCTGCAGAAGCAGAATCCTGGTTTTGCCTGTGCTAACAGTCCTTATAAAAGTAAAATATTCAATATTTAAATTGAATATTCAATTTGGTTATAATCAATAACTTTTTAATTCTGAGGCTCAAAAACCAGTCAGTGCCCTAGGTAGAGACAGGGCAAATTTCATATCACCATGAACCAGAAATGGAAATGTCCCTGAAGATTTTAATAAAAAGAGCTCAAGACCTATCTGTCAACTTCTTTAGCTGCTGAATAGAAATGAGAATCCTTGCAGAAAATTTCTAATAATGGTTGTACAATGGATGACTTAGAATTCTGCTTCTATTCTTAACTAAACTAGTGGCTTATCCCATCTCAAAGGGCCAATAACAGAAATCACGTCTGTTTGGCACAAAGAGTATCGTTCCCTCAGAACTCACAAATGCTTCACAAGGGAAATCAGTTCTCTGACCTACAGTTTATTTGGCTTTCTGGACTTTCTCTCTGTCCAGGAGCATGTCTGTAAGGGGTGGTGAATTAGTTCCATTTTCTTCAGTATCTGGCCTGTATTTGTCATTGAATGGGATCTTTTGTTATTTTGTTAAAGAAATACATGGGAGGCAGAATAAGAAGTGATGAAGGAATGAGGGTATGTTTTTAGAGTTATGGTTTTTTTCTTCTTTTTGTATTTTGTTTTGTTTTGTTTAGGTCAAATGTGGGAGTTGAGTACTGATGTTGCAGGATCTCTTCCTGAACAAGAAATCCCTGTAGTGCTCTTTTTGTTAGTTTTTCTAGTTATTCCATCCTTGAAATGACCAGTGTACATCCCTTTCCTGTATATTTAAACATAGCTTTTTTAGGTTTTGTTGTTGTTGTTGCTACTTATTTCCTAGCTGGTGAAGTTGGAGCACCTCACTGTCAGGCTATCTGGGAGCTGTCCTCTGCCTCGGAAAGCTGAGTTCATCTGCATTTCATTGTTTTCATGTCAGTAGAAGTTCCCTGTGACGTTTTGGTATCTCTGTATTTTGATGTCTTGATGGCTTATCTCAAGATGGAGGTTTAAAAACAAAAAAAAGGAAACAAATTCCATATTTCGTAACTCCTTAATATGATTATTATTTATACATTAAAATGAAAGCATTATAAGTTGAATCAAGTAGATTTAAGTGCTTGTGTCTGCTATTAATCTTCAAGGAAACCAATACAAGAAAGGAAGTATTTCTGTGTCCCGCTTGTCTCCATAATTAGTCTTGTTGATTATATTCTCTGCACTCTGTTTAGACCTAGAAGTAATATAGTACTGTGTATTAAAAAAAAAAAAAAAAAAAAAGGCAAAAGCAAGACAAATCTAAACCAAAACCAAATGGAAAAAAAACCAAGAAACAAAACCAAAACACAACTAAACAAACAAAAATACACCCCCCCCCCAATGTTATCGTACTGTATAATATTATATGTACATATTTTTATTATATCAGTTGTTATATTAGTAACTTTATTATAAATATGTATATATTGTGTGGGCATGATCATTTAACATGGGACACTAAAGCAATTCTGGTGATCCTCCATCCAACCTGTCCTCCTTAACTTCTAGACTGGTTTTTTAAGTTGTTATAATAAGATAACCACAAATGCCAAAAACAGTGCAGGTGCTGTATATGCAATTCCTGACTGAGATGGGAAGAGGAAAAAAACGCCTCCAGTTTTATACTTTGATGAAGAAAACTAGAAGATACCTGGGGAATTGTATAGAAAAATGTATGACCATAGTGCAGTATAATCAAACTTCATGGTGACACACTTAAGCAAAAAAGAAAAAAAGAAAAAAAAATAGCCAATGACTAAATTTATTTTGTCATAACCAGGATTATCAAAATGGCATTGGTGACAAGAAAATGAAACGATAAAACTTAAAGGCAAGTTTCTGCCTCAAATACACTTATCTTTGAAATAGCCTAATGTGTCCATTCTGCTCTTAAAGGAACAATAGTTTACATACATAATAGCTGAGCCTTTTAAATCCTACTCAGGGATGTGCTTGGCATGCAGGAAGAGTGGAAGAAGATATCTGAATCTTAAGAGAAAAGTTAGAGGAAGTAGGGGAATACAAACGAAGGCAGTCACAAGGGAAAAACTCTTGAAGTGAAAGCTTCGAAGTGAAAAGTCTACGTTTTTTAGTCTCAACATACTGAAGTTTAACACTTGAATTATGGTTTAACACTACAGAAGGGATAGCTCAGTTTGAAAGTAATTAACAAATATTGACCAAGAACTGGGGAGGTAAAAGGCTTGAAACATTTTGTGTATTCGTGTCTAGCTGCAGTAGGGAGATGGAAAGAGTGAAGAATTGTTTGCAATCTGTGAACTTTCCTCAAATAATTTGGAAGTTAGCTGTGACTAGATATCCAGTGAGGAGAGTGGCTTTCTCACGTTTCCATTCACAGGGAAATTTACAGCGTAAGTTGGACAGTGTTACAGTTCTTGTAACTTTTGCAGGGACTTTCAGTCTCTTTTATCAGCAGATCAGACACATTCAACTCTAGCACTTTGCAGAAGCATTCTGCATATCAAGATAGCATCCTTGTCGATTTGTGCAGAGAGGTCTTCATAGAGCAAACAAGTGATACATCTCTCTCCTGGAACCAGCAATCCAGCTTGTGCATGTATTGATGGGCTTGTTTGGAATTTCACCAAATATATTTAATCTAAGCTGAATGGGAGTTTTGCCATAGACTGTCATGAACTTTTACAGATTTAGTATTTAACATCCTTTCAGATCTGTGAATCTCACTATTGCGGGGGGGCGGGGGGGTGGGAGAAGACCATTCAAATTTCATGACGTATGCATTGTATAAAGGCTGATGATAAGCATATGGTACCTTTCCATGAACAGAATTGCATATGCATAGAACTTTCTTTAGAAGTAGCCTTGGAAGCATGTAGAGCTAAATTAGACTTTCTTCTTTCCCTCCTTCCATTTATATTACTGTAAAATGTCAAGAGACAGCAGTAAATATACTCGTAATTCCTTTCTTCCCTATCTTTTCCCTCCCTTCTCCTAAGAGATTTCAGGGAATCATTCTTAAACATGGATACTCACTCTGGCTCCATGATACGTAAACTGTGAAGAGATTGCCTTCAGCTAAGAGGCAAAAAAAAGTGGAAGAATATTGGAAAATACAGGCAAGAGGCTAACTATATAAATAAACAATATTGTACTACATTAAGGAGTTGATCACATGTCTTTACACTAGTTTTGTCTTGCAGGGAAAACAGAAGAGCGATCTTTCCTTTAGTGGGTACCTGCGTGGTCTGTTCTGTATTTAATGTACAATCCTTGTAGTGAACTAAGGCTTGTGACGGGTGGTGGCAGAGGATTACTCTTCTTGACATGTTGGTTGTCTGTTAGCTCCCCTCTGAAGGCTGACAGCAAACTCTTAAAACTCTGGAGCAGGTCAGAACTACATTGCTGCAGCTGGTCTGAGACCCTTTAGAAGGGGATTGTGTTGACCCCAACAGATGGGAGTAGGCAGTGTGCAGCAACTGAGCCAAATCATGACATTTTTCAGTTGCTGGGCTGAGTATCAATATTGATCTTTGTTAGTCTTGGACTTCATTTTATTTTTAGGTAGCATTGTTTGAGGATATAGAGAGGTGGGAATCAGAGGGAAAGATTCTTGGACTAACCTTAATATACAAAAGTAACCTGGTGAATAGCTGGGACCCTAGAGTCATACTTGGAGATCTGGGCATATGAGTGGATGAATGTTAAGATCAAGGGTGAACATTAAGTTGACATTGGAGTATTAGCAGTTTATAACAAGGTTTTGAATTTACCATATTTTTTGTATAAGGTGTCCTCCTGCAGATTCCAATTTACCATGTCTTTTGTTGCATGAAAATGTTGTTCTTATGAACTTGCAGCAGGCAAGGATGCTGCAAAACGAAGTGA
This sequence comes from Corythornis vintsioides, assembly GCA_025447755.1. Lineage (NCBI taxonomy): Eukaryota > Metazoa > Chordata > Aves > Coraciiformes > Alcedinidae > Corythornis > Corythornis vintsioides. Next base: position 39,537 of record JAOEGS010007086.1, read on the forward strand.
GGGATTGAGACAGGTAAACATGCCAGACGGTATTTCAGATGGGCTCCATCATGTTATCTTCCAGGAACAAATGTGTGGGATGAAGTAGTATTTTAAGCAACAAGCTGATTTGGACTAACATAACTATGTGCATTTGAAATAACTGGGGAGACAGTAATATAGAGGGTGAAGTTCAGTAACAATTTGACAGGTAGTTCTTTAGTGTCACTCATGTATCAGATAATTTAGTTAGGAAGTGTTTTTTGTTAATTTGTACAAAATATCTCTGGTAAATTATCAGATGAGATGGCTTCTTGTGTACTTTTAAGAAGAAAATTCAGAGAAGTATGAGTGAAGGGCACAGCTTCAAGTTGTAATGATTGTTGTGTCTTGAAACACTTGAGGACTGAAGTGATAGAAAAGTGATGTATATAATCTTTCTGTACTATCAGTAATAACTAGAGTAACTCAGAACACTCTCCAAGAATTTAGCAGCTTAGTGGCTAATAAAGTTAGGCCACAGTAGGTTTGCCAATTTTGCCAGTTCTTCGCTTAAGCAATTTAATTTTTGCCTTACTTAGGAGGGGAGAATTTGGAGTGCAGAGTTGTTCTCAGTGGCATTTTGGGTGTAAAGGGAACCTGTGTTAGAGATTCTCCCTTACAGGAACAGCCACCTGGCAGCAGAACTCAGTCCCTGCTGTCCTGACAGCCTTCAGGCTGCACCCACCCTGGCTCTGTGTGGCAAGAGAGTGGAAGCATGTGCATGCCTGGGGTACAAGGGCACAGAAATAAGAGATGGGAAAGATCTTCAGGTCTGTCTTAACTGCGCTTCTGTCAGTGAGACATTGTTTCCTATAATACAATCTTCAATCCTTTCTTCATTAAAATTTTAAACCACTCAGCTCCAGAGTAAAATGCTTCTGTTCCTTTTCTCCTGAAAATATAATGCACAGATGTCCACTGAAATTGCACTGTTATATTTAAAAATACCTGAACAGGCTGCTTTCTAATGAGGAATTCCACTCTGATAGCAGTGAGCTCTTTCTGGAGCAGTGGAACAGCTCATAAATAGTTAATTGGAGTGATAGCTGTGCTTGTGCACTTGAGTAACACTCTTGGTGGGTAACCTTCCTGTCCTGCAAATGGGTGAGATGCAGCCTTATCAGGAACAGCAACAATTTGTGTGATTTTGAAGAGGAATGGGAGTAGCCAACAGACTTTTCCATCTAATTGTAATTAAACCTAAAGCTGAAGTGTATATGCTTCAGGCAACAGCATCCAAAGCAATCCAGATTTTCTGTTGTAAACGTCTTTTTAGAACACGCTACCCATTAAAATAAATTTGGACAAAGTTAAAATAGTGAAGTCCTTCAAAAAAGGGGTTTTTTTTGTTTCTTTTACATCATCTGTATTTCAGCTGTTCAGTTTATTCTTGTCATCTCTTTCACAGCACTGGAATTTAAATATGTATATAATGTTTTATTAATAATATGGCAGCAAATTGAATTATTTTTAATGAAAGCTCTTCAGGTTTAATGAGTAAAGAAATAATGTAAAATCTAATAACCCAAGTCTTAATATTTTCTTGATCAGAAGTCAAGCCTTCTATATAATTTATTAAAGTAGCATAATGTCCTTAAATTTGAGGTCAAGATTTTGCAGGCTTAGCAGAGATTTTTGTGCATAAGGGAAAGATGAAACTTTAAAAATATTATTTCAGCAGTTTCATAATTTAGGATTCTGACCTCATGCTCTAAGAATAATTATGGCAAATCATGATCAGCAGTTTATCAATATTCATTCACAGACTCCTTAGACTCTCTTTGTATCATAGTTGTTTGGATTTTTTTTTTTTCTTTTCGTGAAACCGTAGTAACTTTAGCTAGTAAATGCCTTAAGGGACACAGCCAGCTGCATTATTTATTTTGGGGAGCTTTAAGCAGTGTCTACAGTATTTATGAAAGCCACTTTTATTCTATTCTTTTCCTGTATTTTTATTTGTTATACCTTCTGCTTCCAGTTGGGACCAGTGTTTTTAGAAGCTGTCACAGTGACCACAGGGACCCCTGGGGGCCTGTATTTGTGGTCACCTGGTAAAAGCTTATCAGCTATGCTTAGACTGTGGCCACCAGGAATTTGTTGTGGCTGCACAAGTGGTTCCTACAAAAACCGGAGGGGTTGACACTGGTTTAAACTGTAACTATAATGGCAGAAACTTACGTGCACTGCTATGGCTGCTTAAAACCAGTCTGTGGCTGTAAATTCCATGGTGTTGCATTGGTCCGTAGTCAAGATAGTCCAATGCTGAGAGCCAGCTCCAAGGAAATTCCAAATCAGTGGCTTCAACATGTAACCTGTTTATTAAAAAAGTCCATCTGGCATCGCTGACAAAGCATTAAATGAAGTTCTCCAACCTATCCATCCAAGAGTAGCTGACAGCAAAACAGCACAAACTCTTGTATCTATCCTGTAGATACTGCAGAGAAGGGCAGCTGGCACTTGTGGTACTTCTTCTGGAGTAGTTGGTCAGGGTCACCATCTGTCCTGACAAAGACACAACTGTTTAGACCCATCAAGAATGAGAAGATAATTCCTCAGAAGCTCAAGAATGCAGAGATTCAACACTACAAAAAGAACAGAGCTTCATGCTTTGATAACGGGTGTAATCATTCACTTCTTGCAGGAAAAACAAGCTTCTACCTTTGCTGGAATAATGGCCAGCAGACCTGGAGGTTTAGTTCATCTGAGGAACAGTTAATGAAATTTTGCACCCAAGGAAAATTTCAGAAAAAGCTGAGAATAAAGGCCTGTATATTGTCTTTGTCAAGTAAACCGAAGCCTGTAATACCATTAATCTCAAGGGTTTCTTTAGGCTTCAGCAAAATTCAGCTTGAACTGGCAACTCTGGTGAGTGTTTTCAATCAAGGCGGAACCACCAGTTTTTCTCCTGTCAGTAGGATGCTAAGGAAGTCTTACTCCTCAATCTGATCTGCTTTGGTATCACGTAGGCAAAGCTGCTGCTTGACATTTTTTGAGACTGCAATAGAGGAAGCTGCAAGCCATACTATAGGATTGGGTGAATTTTCACCATAAAGCAACTTTTTTTGCATCAAATCCAAGGTCGTGCAGCTGATAACCTGCAGCCTGCTCTTTGCCAGCAAGTGCAGTTGGTTCCCAAGTGCTTGAGAGCCAGGAGGGCCTGACTCTTCAGATTATTCTGCCAAACATCTTGGCCTGAGAACTTCCATGGGGAAAACCAAGGTCCTGCTTCAGCCTTGCTCCTCTAGAAAACATGCACATTAGCAGCAGCACAAGCCTGACTTTTGTAGGCAATTTCTGCTGCTTCTGCAGCAAGCTGCTTGAGCCCTGCGCTTGACAACACAGTCACGAAAGAGGATAACAAAAGGCAGAGCAGCATTTGCAAGATTAAAGCAGCGTTGCTGGAATGAAAGAAGTGCTGAACTTCAAACAAGTGCTTGGTATGCATTTACTTTTATTAACATTCCTCTGTATGACTGTAAAATTTTGGATAACAGCCTTGTTTCTTCCAAACATTAACCAGTTACTCTTGGATAGTCTTTGAGTTGTTGCTGGTATAAAATCCTTGGAAAAAGTTTTAGGTGTCCAGTTGTTACAAGAGTTTTCAAATAGCTTAGAAGCACTATTTTTTTAGATACAGGAGCACAGATACAGGTTTTCAAAGAAAAAGATGGATGGTGTGCTGCCTGAAACCACTTTCTAAGGGCTCATGAAAATCAGAATGGCTCAGATGCAAGTCCAGGAAATACTGCAGGGATGTGTTTAGGGGAATTCCCCATCTGGAATCCCAAATCCCATTCAAGACAAAAACACTGTCCACTGTGGTTAAGCTTTTGTAGATTCAATAACTATATGCAAAACTAGAGCACATTACTAAAGGAAACAAGCAAAAGCAAGAATACAGGTGAATCAGATGAGCATCTGTAGCTGATTATGTGTTACAAAAAGGGGGTTAATTTCTTGCCAACTCAATTTAAAAAAAAAAAAAAGGCAAACAAACTTTCTACACAAAGTAAAAGGATTTAATTCATCATTGTAATGGAGACTCTTCTTCCAGAAGCACAGTGAACTTCAGAGATGCATAGGTATCATTGGTAGCACCATGCCTAATGTGCAACATGACAGGATGGCCATTCTGTGTGTGCCCTTTTCTAAGGAATTGGATACTTCTGCTTCAGTAATTTTGAATGACAAGCAAAGCATGAAATAAGGCAGTATCTGATCTGTTGGTCCTACGTCTTCAATTTGTTCTGAACCAAGGGGAGGGGTTTCTGCTGTGGGCTATGTTTAGGGTGGTGGTGAAGAGAGGAGTTGTAGGCTGCCATATAGCAAGCACTACAGCTGCAGGTCTGATAATTCAGATGAGCTGGGGTAAGGACTGCTGCTAATAAGAGCTGTAATTGTGGGTTTTACTGGTGATTGATTTAGTTCATTCAAAACTCAATATTCACTCCTGTCACAAAGTGGGACTCCCCACCCCTTTCCCTTGAAGAGGTGTGGAGGGGCCCCTCTGTGTTAGCAGGCTGCTCTCCAGAGCCCTTGCTTCCAGTATGTGTGAGGGTCCAAAGCTTCAAAGTGATAATAGCTTTTTGAGAACTTTTTCCTATCAAGTTGTTGGTTACAGTAGCAAGTGCAGCAGAACCCTAGACAGAGCCTAAGGAAATTAAGCTTTATGTAACTGAGCTGTCTGTGTTCCCGCCTAATAAGTTTTGAATGTCAGCCAACTTAAACTAAATCTGACAGTTGGTAGCTATTACCTCTTTCAATTTTAGCTGTTATCTCTTACCAGTTCCATTAAAATAAGTGGCTGGGTGGAAGAGAGGAGCCCAATTAGTACCCCAGCTAGAGGAGAAGTGATTGTTTTGTTCCCCCCCCCCCTTCAAATAAAAGTTATAAGCAGGAAGAAAAAAGCCTTAGGAAACTGTTTCATTATTCCCGTTCCTGACTAGCAACTTAAGTTTAAGAAAAGTGAAAACACTTCCATATACTTTAGAGCTCAGCGCTTGCTTTATTTATTATTTTAGGTCCATTCCAATCCAAGCTGTTCTGCCAAATTGCTTAATAGAGCAAAGAATGTGTGTTATTAAGTTCTTGCTCTTTTTAATTACATTCTATGGGACCTGTTGTGTCCATAAGTGATACTGTGGTTGAATGATGAATGTAAATATTGCAGTCCATGCTATAGAAAATGGAAAGTCTGTGCTGCAGATGTACTGCATAAATAAGATCCATGGGTGATGGCTTAGCGAGTAATGTTTGCTCACTCTGCTGTACACCTTGATTACTATGTAAATTGTGTAAATTTATGCACAAGCACATAATTATGCACACTCAACTGTCAGTTTGCCTCTACAGTAACATGCTTTTGTGCATAAACAGTTAAACATCCTTGTCCTAAAATGGGAGGGATGATGCCCTTTGAATTCTTGAACCAGCTCTTATTCCCACGGAAGTTAAACACTGTGCTCCAAAATCGGGGCTCGCTACATGTTGTAAGAGAACTTCGGCTGCACGCAGCAGAGGTTTTAGGAGAGGAACTGGGGCCATGTAAATTGCAGAACATGGTCTTCCTTGGTCTGTTTTGCTTAAATGCTCCCATTTTCTTTTAGTCTTTGCTGTATGGGTTTCAGCCATTCAGAGAGAGTGGTAGGTACTGTGTATCATTAGTATGTGAGCAGTAGGGTGAATTTCAGCTGAATAAAAATGAATTATTTGACTTGCAATTGTGAACATTTCTAGTTTGCCTTGACAATCCTGTCAAGACAAATTTGAACTTTGTCAGCAATTGTGATTGCTTGTGGGAGAATTACCAAAAGCCTTTGCTCTAGGTATCAGTCAGTGATTGCAACCCTCATCTGCTGTTTGACCAAAATTTTCCATGGCACTCAGCAGGCTATTACTTGTCACTCTGACATATAATAGAGGACTATTTTAATTGATTTTAAAGTTAAAAACTATAGCTATTTAATACAGTATTACATGTCAGTGGTTACACTTGCTGTGAAAATAGGGAAAGGGGAGTTGAAAAGACTTGGGGCTCGGAATATTTTAAAAGTACAAATGGAATTGATTCTACCTGCTATTTCAACAGCCTATCAATAGGATTTTTTAGTTAATGGAAGCAGATATTTTCAGTTATGTAATTATTGTTGATTTTAAAAGGGCTTATTTAATGTTAACTGTCGATCTAGTTTCTAAAACCCAAATCTTCCAAGTTTCAACAGTTTTTCTGCTTCTAAGTCTTCACTTTTGGTGCCAAGTCTGAACAACTGTGCTTCAGATGCAGTGCTGTTTTCTGTCATAAACCATCCCTCTGTCATGATTTCCCTGTACCTAAAATAGGTGTATTTCTATGCAAGTCCAAGGGATATGTGAAATTAAACGTAGCAAATATCTCTAAAGCTGTACAGCATGAGTGCAGTTGGTGCATTTACACTTATGCAGGTTGTTACCTATATGCTGGAGTATAAGGTCAGTATTGCTCTAGCAATACTAATACTGTCTTCCTAATTGCTCTTGTGGATACAAGTAAACAGTGGCTCAACAGTAAACTGTTGATGATTAGGTCAAAGCATCTTTTTCTCTGTGTCCATTTCAAAACAAGCTCTTTTGCAAGGGAGAAAATGCAGCTTACCTGCCTTTCGAAGTTCGTAATAAGGACAGAAAGAATATCTACAAATGTAGGATGCAAAACAGGGCTGTGGAATACTGATAAGCGCATCTGTCTTAGCCATGCTGCCTGGCCTTCCATGGGAACCACAGACAAGGGAAAACAAAGGGACTTGAGGTGTACAAATGTAGTAATTAACAAAATCCCCTCCAACAATAATGACTGTACCTTGGTGTAAAAATAAAGGTAAGGATCTTTGCAGATTGTCACTGCGTGTGGGACAAGTGGGAAGTGATGTCCCTGTCTGAATTGGAGCTGCTACTTGCCATTTCCCCTTCTAACTACACCTTTCACAGGCAGATACGAAGCCTCAGAAGGCTGTTTCACCTGTGACAAAATTCACAGGTTGGACTTGGATCAGAATACTTTTAAAATTTTGATTTATCTGTCAGTGTATTTTCTGAGAACCTACTGTGGTGCACTTTACCAGCAGCTAGTAATTTTAGACCAAGCAGTTAAATCATGCACTTGCTAGAGCTGTGCAGGGTATGTATTTACCTCCTGAAGGTAAGGTAGGAACATAGCTACTTGTTTGCACTGAGAAAATGAGAGTGTTTCTCTTCTTTTACCCTGGTTGGTGAATACTCTGTGAACATGAGAGAATTCTCTATGGAAAGCTGACCTGTAGGGAACAATTTAAGATGAGCTTCACAGTCTACTGGTGAAGAAACATAAAGTATGGGTTATATTTGAAAAGCAAGTTATACATGGGATTGCACACCTAGAGCTTAAAGCTAGTGTGTGATGAGTTGGGGTTTTGTTTCACATCCAGAAGCATCAGTTCTTTCCTCAGCCTTAGACCAGCACCTTTATATTCAATACACCAATTAAAGAAGCAATGGTTAAAGAACTTGCTAAGCTATTGGAGGAAATCCAATTGCAAACTGTTAGTAAGCATCCTGAGAGTCAGAGAGACTTAGAAGTGAGTCCTGGGCTAGGTGAACTTTGCAGATGGGGACAGGCAAAGGACACTGGTGATGTAATTGACCAAGCAAAAAAGCCACAGTCAGAAAAATGAGTGATTGTTGCACAAGCATCAGCTTCACTGATAGGCCACAAGAAGGTCTGCCTTGAATGAGTACCTCTTCCTATCCTGTTTTTTACTAGCTTTTCCTCTTTTTCCAGAAGTTGACAAGTGGGAATCCTGCATCCATTTCCCTGTATTGGCAAACTGAATGCAGCCATATTCTGCTCCCTGTTACCCTTACATGTTCCTCAGAATCAAAACTGTCATCTTACTACGCTGTCAAAAAGCAGCAAAGCCTGTGAAGGCAACTAGAGGGGAACAGCAATGATGATAGAAGTGGAAATTACTCTGGCTTTTCTACTTTATAACTCTAAGAAGATTTTTTTATTGGGACTGTGGGGCCAGGAAGATGGAGGAGAAAAATTTGCAGATTATCTTAATGTCTGTGTAGTTCGCCAAATAAAGCTGACTCTTCTTAATTCTTGGATGAGAAGCTGGACATGAGCCAGCAGTGTGCAATTGCAGCCAAGAAGGCCAGTTGTATCCTGGGCTGCATCAAGAG